>PVJS01008935.1:0-11194 GCA_004027185.1 Glis glis | reverse complement strand
AAAGGCAGAAGACAAAACAGAGGAAAGTAAAAAGCTCCAAGCGCCTTACCTAAGCGACGGCGGCGGCGCCATTTTGGCCGGACCGCGCCGGCCGCTCCCGGCATCGCGGCTCCACATGCCACCGGCAGAGAAGCCGGAGCCCTGCTGTGAGTCCAACTGCGGATCAGCAGAGACGGAAGCGAGCAGCGGCTCCGCCACACTCAAGATGCCAAATGGCGGCGGCCACAGCGGCTGCAGCGGCGCCATCTTGGCAGGACCTTGCCGGAGGCCACCAGCATTGTGACTTCCACACAAGACCCACGGAGACGCCAGCGACCTGCTGTGAATCCAGCAGCTGCAGAGGAGCAGAGTGAAGGCGACCAGCCACTCGCTCCACGCGCCACACAGACCTAAACTACGGCGACGGCGGAAGCGGCGGCAGTGCCATCTTGGTTAGACCGCGCCGGCGGCTACCAGCGTTGTGGCTTCTGCAGGCCACCAACAAGGAAGCCAGGGAGCTCTCCTAACACCAGCACTGCTGAGCAGCAGCGACGGGTGCGAGCAGCAGTTCCATCCACGCTCAGCAGAGTCCACACGGCCCGGAGGCCTGACCAGAACCTGCGGCAGCAGCTGAGGCCCCCCCCCGAGATTGAGAGTAGCGCTCAAGGAGACCGTAAGTCAATGAGCCGCCCCAGGGGAGACCACCCAGCGTGGACACAGGGACTCGCGGGGTCTGACACTGCGCTGATTGCCCCAGCGGAGGTGGGAGTGGGGTCTGTTGTGGGATGTGGTAGACGCATGGATAAGCAGACAGTCCCTGGTGACATTTGGGTGGGACAGACTTGCAGCCCACGGGTAGAGCCCTTATAGAGTCCCCAGGGATCCCACCAGACATACAGCTGTGGTACCTGAGGAAAATTGGACCAAACCAGCCCTCTCTATGGAAAGCATGAAGTTCTGTGTTTGCACAGAATTGAGTCAAAGCAATACCTGCCACTTTTGTAGGCAAAGAGAGACACAAGCCCGGGGCCCCCTGCTGGTGACACCTGCCATAGGGGCAGACAGAAAGAGACATAGAGACAGCCCAAGTGGAGAACGCAGAGACCCATGCTTGCAGTGAGAAGGGCAATAGCAGCACTGGTCGCTTGCACAGGTAGTGAGAGGCACCAGGCAAGGGTCCCAATCACTGAAGGAGACTAAGAATTGGGCCTGCAAATGGACATTATACCGAGCAAGTGAGAATAACCATTCAGTAAAGGCTATTCACCTTTAAGGCTCACCTAGTAGCAACTATCTACCTCCAGGATAAGAAACTATAAGGGAGAGAGATGAGACATAGGAAACCTACAGAGTGAGAGAGAGAGACAGTGCTACAAAAAGCAACAAAGGTATAAACATAAGAAACCTTAAATCATGAAAAGGAAGAATAGCAAAGAAACAATGAGCCTCCACAATCCCACAGCAACCAAACCCGTCAACTCAGAAGTGCAAAAATTGCCAGAAGAACAATTCAGAACTTCAATAGAGGAAATGATACAGGATTTCTGAAAAGAATTCAGAGAGAGCCTGAAAGCAACGAAGAATCAAATAAGCAAAGAGTCCGACACCCTGAACAGGAATCAAAAAGAAGCTCTGAAGGAAGTGAAGGATGCAATAATTGAAATGAAGGCATCAATACAGACCATCATCAATAGACTAGACCACATGGAAAATAAAATCTCACTCTTAGAAGATGACCTCTTCAAAAATGAATGCATAGTATATAAATTAGAAAAAATACAATTTGACAGCATGAATTGGACATTGAAGAAATCTCAGCCAGTCTTAAAAGAGCAAACCTAAGAATAATAGGCATAGAAGAGGGAATGGAAGCTGAAACCAAAGGAATCAATCATCTATTCAGAGAAGTAATATTAGAAAATTTTCCAAACATAGAGAGGTGACACACAGGTACAGGAAACATATAGAACCCCCAATAGACAGGATCAGAGAAGAGGTTCACCATGCCACATAACAATCAAACTGACTAATGTAGAGGCCAAGGAGAGAATCTTAAAAGCAGCAAGAGTAAAAGAGCAAGTAACATTCAGAGGCAAACCAATAAGAATCACTCCCAACCTTCCAAACCAAGTCATGAAAGCCAGGAGGGCCTCGAGTGACATATTCCAAACTCTGAAGAAAACAACTTCCAGCTAAGATTTATCTACCCAGCAAAGATGTCCATCAAATTTGATGGGGAAATAAAAACCTTCCATGATAAACAGAAGCTGAAAGACTTTATGTCTTCCAAACCAGCACTAGACAAAATGCTCAGAGATTAATCACAAGGAATAATAAGGAAATGCCAGAACCAGAGAAACAGTGATTTCCATCAAACAAACAACTAGGCAAAGAACAAACACTACCTCAAAGAGAAATTAAAACTCAAAATGTTAGGAATGAAAACCCATCTCTCAATAATCACGCTGAATATAAATGGCCTCAACTCCCCAATCGAAAGACATAAGGTGGCAAAATGGATTAAAAATCACAATCCATCTATATAATGCCTGCAAGAAACACACCTTACAAGTAAAGATAAGCACAAACTAAAGGTGAAGGGATGGAGCAAGGTAATTCACACTAACAGAACTTGAAAACAAGCAGTAGTAGCAATTATGATATCAGACAAATTAGACTTCAAACCTAAACTTATCAGAAGAGACAAAGAAGGTCATTTCTTACTGGTAAAAGGAACAATCCAGCAAGAGGATATAACAATAGCCAACATTTATGCCCCAAACATAGGTGCAACCACTTTCATAAAAGAAACTCTTCGCAACATTAAATCACTCATAGATCCCAATACAATAATATTGGGAGACTTCAACACCCCTCTCACACCACTAAATCGATCTTCAAGACAAAAGGTCTGTAAAGATGCCTCAGACCTAAGGAACATCATAAACCAAATGGACCTAGTAGACACATACAGAATATTCTACCCAACTACAGCTGAATTCACATTTTTTTCAGCTGCTCATGGAACCTTCTCTAAAATAGACCATATCCTAGGCCACAAAATGAGTACTAGCAAGTTCAAAAAATGTGACATAATCCCCTGCATCTTTTCAGACCAAAATGGAATGAAACTAGAAATCAACTATAAGAAGACCCAGAGAAACCTCATAAACACGTGGAGACTGAACGCCACACTGCTGAATGAGGAATGGATCAGAGAAGAAATAAGGGGAGAAATTAAGAAATTCCTAGAAACAAATGAAAACAGAGAAACAACATATCAAAATTTCTGGGACACCCTGAAGGCAGTATTAAGAGGAAAATTCATAGCACTGAGTGCCCACATAAGAAGAACAGAAAATCACCTAATAAATAACCTAATGACACACAGGAACAGCCTAACCCCAAAGCCAGTAGAAGACAGGAAATTATTAAAATCAGAGCAGAAATCAATGAAATAGAGAAAAAATACAAAAAATTAACAAAACCAAAAGCTGGTTCCTTGAAAAAATAAACAATATAGACAAACCACTAGCCAACCTAACCAAAAGAAAGAGAGAATCAACCCAAATTACTAAAATAAGAGATGAAAAAGGTGATATTACCACTGACAGCATGGAAATCCAGAGGATTATCAGAAACTACTTTGAAAAACTATACTCCAACAAAAGAAAACCTAGAAGAAATTGACAAATTTCTAGACACGTACAACCTTCCTAAGTTGAATCAAGAAGATATAGAAAATATAAATCAACCAATAGCAATTAAAGAGATTGAAGCAGCAATAAGGAGCCTACCATCAAAGAAAAGCTCAGGTCCATATGGTTTCCCAGGTGAATTTTATGAAACCTTTACAGAAGAACTAATCCCAATACTCCTCAATCTATTCCGTGAAATAGAAAGAAATGGGACTCTCCCAAACACATTCTATGAAGCCAACATCACACTAATACCAAAACCAAACAAAGACAGCTCAAGAAAAGAAAACTACAGACCTATATCATTGATGAACTTAGATGCAGAACATCTAAACAAAATACTAGCAACGTGCATTCAAAACCACATCACGAAAATCATACATCATGACCAAGTTGGGTTCATCCCCGGGATGCAAGGTTGGTTCAACATACGAAAAACAATCCATGTAATCCACCACATAAACAGAGCTAAAGACAAAAATCACATGATTTCAATAGATGCTGAAAAAGCATTTGACAAAATACAACACCCATTCATGATAAGAACTCTTCAGAGAATCAGAATAGAAGGAACATACCTCAACATCATAAAGGCAATATACAATAGGCCCATAGCCAACATCACTGAATGGGGAAAAACTTTGAGAGTTCCCCTTAAAAACAGAACAAAACAAGGATATCCAGTGTCACTACTCCTTTTCAATATAGTACTTGAGACTCTAGCCAGAGCAATAAGGCTAGAGAAGGAAATAAAAGGAGTACAAATAGGAAAAGAGAAACTGAAACTATCTCTATTTGCAGATGACATGATATTATACTTAGAAAAACCAACAAACTCAACTAAAAGGCTCATCAAACTGATCAACAAATTCAGCAAAGTAGATACAAAATCAATCTTAAAAACTCAGAATCTTTTCTGTATGCCAACCATAAATCCACTGAAAAAGAAATTCAGAAGACATTTCCACTCACGATATCCCCCAAAACAATAAAATACTTGGGAATAAGCCTAAGCAAGGAGGTAGAAGACCTCTAAAAGGAAAACTATAAAACATTGAAAAAAGAAATTGAAGAAGATCTTAGAAGATGGAAAGACCTCTCACGCTCTTGAGTAGGCAGAATAAATATCATCAAAATGGCCATTCTCCCAAAAGTGATCTACAGATTCAATGCAATACCCATTAAACTACCAAAGTCATTCTTCACTGACATAGAAAAACCTGTCCTTAAATTCATTTGGAACAACAAAAAACCCGTGATTTAGTTAAAGTGAAGGTCTGAGACTAGGTCCCGGCTGGCAGTGGGTGTACAGGACAGGCCGGTTTAGCTGGAGCCTGAATCACAAGATCGCTGAGACAGTTTACACGCGGGAGTGAAGGAAGACGAGAGTTTGCCCTCAGAACTTTATTGTTGTTGTTACTCTAGAGATTGTACCCAGGGACATTCTAGCTCCAAGCCACACCCTCAGACCTAGTTTTTATTTTTGAAACAGTGTCTTGCTAAGTTGATGAGGGTCTTACTAAGTTGCTGAGGCTGGCCTTGAACCTGCAATCCTCCTGTCTCAGCCTCCCAAGTACTGGGATTACAAGCATCACCACACCCAGCTCCAAGTACTCACTCTTTATTGTGGTAAAATATGTATAATGTAAAACTTCCCATTTTAACCTTTAAAAATATTTATTTATTTATTTATTTATTTATTTATTTATTTATTTATTTATGTGTGTGTGCTGCATACCAAACTCAGGGTCTCTTTCATGCCAGATAAGCACTCTACCAATGAGCCACACCTCCTGGCCCATTTTAATCCTTTTTTGTGTGTTTGTTTGTTTGGTACTAGAGATTGAACCCAGAAGCATTCTCTCTTGAAGCTATGCCCCAGCCCCTTTTGGTTTTTATTTTGAAACAGCATCTTGCTAAGTGGCTGAGGGTCTTGCTAAGTGGCTGAGGCTGGCCTGGAACCCATGATCCTCCAGTCTCAGCCTCCCAAGTGCTGGGATGACAGGCGTGGGCCCCTGAGCCTCAGTCATCCTCAGAACTTCATTTCATCCAAGAATCTTAAGGAGTTAAGAGCTTGACCAGTAGTGTGTGCATGTCTGAATGTGGAGATGAACAGAGATGGCTTCCCTGGTTTTCACATCACGGCCTGTTCCCTCCAACAAGGATGAACCCTGCACTTGACTAAACGAGGGGTCGCTCCAGTGCCGGGGACTGACCCCTCGTGTCTTCCTGATGAGTGGCTTCCGTTCTCTCTGGCCTAGGAGCGGCCACTATGTTGGCCTAAACGTGTTTGATATCTTTGGTGCTTTTATGAACAAATATTAATTTTCTAAGGGAGAAGAGGGCTTTGGCCAAGGACAGAGGAAGGAAGGGAGGAGGGAGGGACAGAAAGAGAGAGGGAAGAAGGAAGAAAGGAAGGAAGGAAAAGAGGGAGGGAGGGAGGAAAGAAGGAAGGAAAGAAGGAAGGAAAAGAGGGAGGGAGGGAGGGAGGGAGGGAAAGAGGAAGGAAGGAAGGAAGGAAGGAAGGAAGGAAGGAAGGAAGGAAAAGAGGGAGGGAGGAAGGAAAGAAGGGAGGGAGGAAGGGAGGGGGAGGGAGAGAAAGAGGGAGGGAGATGGAAGGATGGAAGTGAGGAGGGAGGGACAGAAAGAGGGAGGGAAGAAGGAAGGAAGGAAGGAAGGAAGGAAGGAAGGAAGGAAGGAAGGAAAAACATCATTCTTTCATGTCCTAAACCTTTGGTCTCACGGGGGTCTTGGGGCGACTCGGAAGCAGTTCACATTCTAGCTCAAGGGAGACAGCAAGTGTTAGCAAGCAAAGACCCAAGGCAGACAGCTTAGGGGCTTACAGGAAATCCTGTCACCGCCATTCAGGAGAAAAGAGGATTTTTAAAGACGACCATTCATTCACAGGATCTCAAGGACAGCACCAACCCTCACCTTATTGCCACTCGAACCTAAATGGCTTGGGGAGGTCCCCCGCCCCCCAAAGAGGGGCACCGTGGGATGAAGGAAGATCGAGCTCTGCTCTTGGGTCCTTGGAGGTGAAGGGAGCAGAGGAAGAGATTGATTATAAGAGGCTTACATAGAATAAGTCATAGCTGAGGTAGAAAAGAACATTCGAGTAGACTTAGCAAAGCCCGTGCCTCAGTGGCCCCACATTGGGTGTCAAGAGATGATGTCATGAAAGAAGAGAGATCTCCAGAGAGGGACCCAGGACCGGTGGGTTCTTTTGTATTTTGGGCACTGGGAATTGAATCCAGGGGCATTCTATCTCCAAGCCACGCCCCATCCCTGCTTTGTTTTTGTTTATTTTTGTGGGGTTTTTTTTTGTGGTACTGGGGATTGAACCCAGGGGCATTCTACCTCCAAGCTACACCCCCAGCCCTGTTTTTTATTCTTTATTTTGAGACAGGGTCTCACTAAGTTGCGGAGGGCCTCACTAAGTAGCTGAGGCTGGCCGCGAACCTACGATCCTCCTATCTTAGCCTCCCAAGTACTGGGATGACAGGCATGTGTGTGCCATCAAGCCCGGCTCCCCAGCAGGATTTTCAACATGCATGATGAAAAAGAACTCCAGCACGTGTCAGTAGGGGCACTGAGATTTATTTGGGAAAGTAAGACTTTGCTAACCAATTGTCTAGAGAGAAGGTGAGTCATCTCTGGAGTGCGAGACACATTTTGGGGATTCCTGGCTCCTCCTTCAAGAAAAATTTGGTGCTGGGTGGATATGAGAAGGGATATGAGGCTGACATCAGTCTGAGGTCACCGGACAGTTTATGGTGGTCCGGTCATCCTCTGGAATCTTGAGTAGTCTCCATTCAATAGGTCAGTAGAAAATGCTGGATAATTAGGTTTTGCAAGATATGGTATCTGTCTTGCTTGAATTACTTATCAGGATGGTTAGTAGTGCACCAAGTAATTACGGTTTTTGGTTAACTAAGATTTACAGATTTCACAGGAATTTGGGAGTGATGGGCCTGGGAGAGAAAACCGGCTTAGGAAGTGAAAGTATGAAGAACAATAGCACAAGACTTTCATGTTGAAATGATGGTTCCCTCGTCCTCCCTTAATGTTTCCTTTCTACCCTTTTCTTTGATTTCTTCTATCCTACCTCAGTACCACCGAATTACATCCCTAGAACCATTTTTTGTTTGTTTGTTATTATTGTTGGGTTTTTGTTGTTGTTGTTGTTGTGAGACAAGGTTTCACTAAATCGCAAAGGCTGGCCTCAAACTTGTGATCCTCCTGCTTCAGCCTCCAGAGTAACTGAAACTACTGGTCTATGCCACTGTGCCTGACCCTTTCTCTTATTTCTTGTATATGGCCACTTAGGTCCAAGGATACAGAGACGAAGAAGATAAAGCCTCTCTTCTGGAGGATTCTGCAGGCTCAGAAAGAAGACAAAAATGATGTTTCACCAGAATGCCAAGAAAAAGGAAAATTAACATAATACTGGGGTGCAGAAAGGGTGCGGATTAATCCCCACCAGGGGATCTGGGAAGACTTTTCAGGGGGTGTGATAGTTTAGCTGAGCTTTAAAGAATAAAGAGGTTGCAAGCCATAGAGGCTGGACATGGGAGTTCCTATAAAAAGAGGGTGCTTGCTGGGGTGGGCTGGCACAGTGTGATCCCAGAGGAATACGAGACCCAGTCATTGAGGAATACACAAGATTAAAGGGATTCAAAAGATTCGATATTTTAGATAGTGGTACAATAAGGTGGTCAGAGGTGGAGGGAGAGGAGATGAGGCGAAGAGGAAAGGCAGGAGAGAAATCCAGAGACCTCCATGTTCCCAACGCTGGTGCAATGTTGCTGGCAATTGTAAGCAAGATGAAGAGCCATGGGGACCAGTCAGGGCGAGAGGATTGAAGATGGAGATGAGTTTATTTGGGACCCCTTGGGTTTGAATCGACCCTGATCAGTCCAGCTGAAAATACAGGTCTGAAGTTCAGTTGAGAGATTGGGATGGAGTTGAGGAGTCACGGGGAGCAGGTGTAGGCTGAAGCCCAGGACACGGCTGGGTGCAACCAGGAAGTTTTAGAATGGTTAGGAAAGAGGGCTGAGGGTGGAATTATAGGGATCACAGTGTGCAACATAGCATGAAAATTTAAAAAAAAAGAGAGAGAGAAAGGGGTGATATCAATAATGCGGTTGGAAAAAAACTAGGAAAAAGAACGTCTGGGAAACCAGAAAATACCAGCTGTGCTTTAAGCAGAAAGAAGGTCAAAACATATTTAGGGGAAAAAAATAAAACCCACCACATTCCTTTTATAGCCACTTAAAAAAAAGGCGAAATGCCTCTCTGAATTTTTTTCTCCATGTCTTATGTATTGGCTCCAAATAGAAAAACAATTCCTGAAGAGAATATTAGTCTCCCTCATTCTTAGACAATTTCCCAGGCACCATGTAGTCTTCCTGTGTTTCCGTTTGTATTACACAATTAATTCCACTTAATGACATAATATACATTTTCTGAAACTCTACTAAACAAGCTACTTTCCTATTAAAAGAACCCTAGGTTATTCCTCACTACTTATAGGATAAAGTATAAAAGCCTTTTCCTTGACACTAATGACTCTTGTTATGCAAGCTACAATCTCTTATACTCTTACAGGAATATCTCTCTTATCTACTCATTATCATCAAATAAATCTTACACAATTATGTTTCCAACAGTTTGCTGACACTTGCCACCATTCCCTCTACCCTAGAAACAGAAGCAAACAGAAACCCTGCTAGGTCCATCCCCATATATCCGGGAAGCCTCAGCTTCCTACTAACATGCACTCTGCCTTTCTGGGCCTTTCTATAGCTACTATTTGGTATTTATTGGGCCCCTAGACCCTAAGCTGGATTCCTAAATGCCCTTTGGAAACATCTCTAGATCTCATTTTCTCATCAGTAAGTTGAGATCATTTTTGCAGTTTTCAGACCCCAAAGTCATTTGATCCTACATGTGCATAGCTTAAGAGAGGGCACTGTGCACATGCACAAGCGTGCACGCACACACACTCACACTCACCACCCTCCAGCGAGGATGGAACTGGATGTGTCCCACAGAGTAATGGGCCAACACTAGGACTTCACCAATGGCCATGGATTTGGGGAGGAGCCCACACAGGGGAGGGCATGATGGCCACAGTCAGGGGCTGTTTACGCATTTTATAAAAGTGGAGACTAAAGTCCAGAGCAAACTTAAGCTTTTGAAAAACACTACTTAGCCGGGCGTGGTGGTACACGCTTGTCATCCCAGTACTTGCGATGCTGAGACTGCAGGATCCGGGTTCGCGGCCAGCCTCAGCTACTTAGTGAGACCCTCCACAACTTAGTGAGACCCTGTTTCAAAAATAAAGCATAAAAAGAAATAAGGCTGGGGGTGTAGGTAGGAGGTAGAATGCCCCTGGGTTCAATTTCCAGTACCGCCAAAAAAAAAAAAACACTACTGTAAAACGGACTTGCAGGTCCTGCTATCTGACCTCAGCGACCTCTTAAGACTGGTGCCACGTCCCCTTGCCCTCTTGGCACCACCCCATCACAAAGGCGGACTCGTCCCGAGTGTCCCTGAGGATGTCCGCCACAGCTGCTCTCCCGCTCCCCAAATTCTCTTTTCTTTTGGGGATCAGTTTCCATTCCTCTGTTTCTCTTTCAGCGGCAGGCTCTCCCCGCATGCCCGCTGAGCGTGGCTGGCCCTTGCGCCTCATGAGGGAATAAGAAAGTTGCTTGTGTGTCTGTGTTTCACACTCAGTGGAAGACCTCCGCTCACCTTTCTGGCTGAAATACTCTTGCAAACTTGGGCTATTTATAACATAATAACTGAGCCACTTTTTTTTTCAGTTCGCACCATATTTGGAGTAAGGGTGACATGAAAGACCTAAAAGGAGGATTGAGTCAGTTATGAAATTCTATTCTGTGATCATTAGTTCCGTGGTTACATCACGGGTCACACCAATGGTGACATTTCACCTGGAAAAGAATAAGCAGGAGGAAGAGGGGGATAGAGGACATTAAGGGCAAGATATGGGAATGACTGTGGGACAAATACCATGTGACAAGATGTGCGCTTGTCACGCACTGTTCTTAAAATTCAACACGTAGCTCCCCCAGCCCTATAACATAAATACTATTTTCCCCCATTCTACACATATGAAATTGAAAGGCAAAAATCATTCAAGTCACTTGTTTGAGGCTGCCCTGTTAATAATCTGAAAAGCCAAAATCTACATGCAGGCTATTTCTGGAATAGTCGGTTAACCTGTGCAGACCATGCATAAGATACATATGGACCATGCATAAGAGACTTTAGAATCTAGAACTGGGAAGAATTTATGAGCAATTAGAATTCCCCAGTGATGAATGATAAGATCAAACAGCAGGAAGCCGGGCGTGGTGGCGCACGCTTGTAATCCCAGTACTTTGGGAGGCAGAGACCGGAGGATCCGGGTTCGCGGCCAGCCTCAGCTCTCTCGCTCTCTCTCTCCCTGTCTCTCTCTCTCTCTCTCTCTCTCTCTCTCTCTCTCTCTC
>PVJS01008934.1:37276-51948 GCA_004027185.1 Glis glis | reverse complement strand
TGGTGTTCATGGACTCTCCTGTCTCATCTTGGTGCTGTTGGTGTTCATGGACTCTCCTGTCTCATCTTGGTGCTGCTGGTGTTCATGGACTCTCCTGTCTCATCTTGGTGCTGTTGGTGTTCATGGACTCTCCTGTCTCATCTTGGTGCTGCTGGTGTTCATGGACTCTCCTGTCTCATCTTGGTGCTGTTGGTGTTCATGGACTCTCCTGTCTCATCTTGGTGCTGCTGGTGTTCATGGAATCTCTTGTCACATCTTGGTGTGCTTGGTGCTCATGGACTCTCCTGTCTCATCTTGGTGATGCTGGTGTTCATGGATTCTCCTGTCACATCTTGGTGCTACTGTTTTTCATGAATTCGCCTGTCTCATCTTGGTGCTGTTGGTGCTCATGGAATCTCCTGTCACATCTTGTTGCTACTGTTGTTCATGGAATCTCCTGTCACATCTTGTTGCTACTGTTGTTCATGGACTCTCCTGTCACATCTTGGTGCTGTTGGTGTTCATGGACTCTCCTGTCTCATCTTGGTGCTGCTGGTTTTCATGGAATCTCCTGTCACATCTTGGTGCGCTTGGTGCTCATGGACTCTCCCACTGCATCTTGAGCTGGCTGATTCACATGCTGCTGCTTGTTTCTGGAATGCTGTCCTCCCATCCTCAGCCAATGTTAGTCCTTGGCAAGGACAGCCATCTTGTCTCCTCCTGTTCTTTATGCCAAGCTCATTCCCTGGGTCCTTGACTGCCCACGTGGTCAGTGTCCAGCCACGTGGCCTAGCACTTCCTGACGAGCCAGGGCAGGGCTGACTGTAACAGGACAGGAGACCTCAGGGTGGTACTAGTGGGTGACCTGCTTATTGGAAACTTGAAATAGATTGTTTTAATACCCCTATATAAGCTTGACAGAACATTGTCTCTAATAACCATAAATTGAAACAAACATAATAATCATGACCAGTAAAGAAGTGCACAAAGAAACTATTTTCCTTAATATTATATATACATATATACATGCCAATAATACACATATAAATAAACTATAAAGTAAATGTTATAGTACAAAAAAAGTAATGGACTGATACCTCTTAATTACATGCCTATATTTTTGGGGAAGGGGAACATACCCCAACCTTATGACTCTGCCATCATAATGAATAACAGCATACGTTTCCCTTTTCTATCCTTGACTTCTGCTGGATTTTCAGTGGCCCCGTCAAGTCAACCTTACCAGCATCCAACTTCATTCCTGGCTGACCAAAAAACATCTTTTATTAACTTTAATTTTGAAAGTTTTCTTTCATATGACATGACAGGTATAAGATTGTAAGGTAAAGTCTTAACTGTGAGAGTAAGTTTGACAGATTTCATTTAAAGCGTGAGTACATTCTGAAGTTGCAACACTGGATGACTTGGTTTTCGGAAATTGATTCAAGCAGTTTACAAATACCTCCACAGCAGAATAATTTCCACCAAAGCATCTTCATCTGAAAATTCAACATAAATTTATCTAAAATTGGGTAAAGTTGTTGGACATTTTTCTACAAGAAGCAGATTGAATGAGAGCAAATGACGTAGGTTATGATCCATTGATCTAGAGAGTTGAGGTCACTCTCGCTCTGTCTATACAGCTCCTGTGCTCGCAAGGTTCATCTTGACCCTTGTTTAAACGTGGGCACCTTGCCACCTCCTTTCTGCCAGGATCTGTACACAGAGTGGTCCAAGGCGAGCAGAGGCCCTGAGCTCATGAACTCACTTCCTAAATGAATGTGCCAGCTACACAGTGAGACTTCTCAAACTTCTTCCACGTGGGCACAATGTTTGTGAAAGCAGTAAGCCGAAGGGGCCCATTTGAAGCTGCCACATCCATTACTAGAACGCAGCGATACCTAAGTAATTGCTTAGGACTTAGACCAACCTAAGACATTTCTGAAAGGATTATTTCCAGATCTTTCCGATATCCCTGTCTAGCAATCTGGCGGTCCTGGACAGCGCCTTCGTGCTGAGCTGTGATTCAGCAGACCACTGTGGGTGGGCACTGTGGTCTTCTGGTTCTTTTAAACAAGAAAGGAAGGGGTTCCTGTGTCTCTGTCAACCCTGTCCTAGAACCCAGTACAAATGAAAGATGTTGGTACAGCTCATAATGAGGTTCCCTCTTTTTTAGTTTGTGACTTAAAATATGCTTCGCTAATACCAGAACAAATTGAAGTGAGCAAATGCACAGACTAGCAAGGAATTCAAGGAAACCACTGGCAGGGGAGATTTTTACTTTTTCGCTTACTTTTCTTGGTAGCTGCACTCTGTCGTCATCCTAAGTGTTGCTTGATGCACTTGAACCTTTAGTGACTATGTCTGGTATACGCAGAACAGAGCAGTGAAGGAAATGTGATCAAACTGGAAATCAAAGACGCTTACATCCGCTGTGACACTGAGGACACAGGGTGGACTGCGCCTCCTCCTTGGAGGGATGGAGGAGCGGACACAGAAGGTCACAACTTACCAGAGCAGGGATCCCACCACAAGGACCGGGACTGGGTAGGAACACCGAGCAGGACATGACCCGGGGCCGGAGGCTCAGCCAGCACAAGTTAGACAGATGAAAACCCAGGGCCCAGGCATGGGGACCTCTCTGTGAGTTATACCTCCAGGTGCTCTACTACGTACACAGTGAAGATCAGAGAAGCCCCTCTTGCTTGGTCTGGAGAGGGGAAATCGAGCCACCTAGAAATATCCGGAACCTTCTGCTCTTCTACTCCTCACACCAAGGCCTGCCCTCAGAAGGACCTGTGGGCCTGAGCCTGCCCCCTGAGCTTCCCTGAGCCCTTCCAGAGCTGACCTGCCACCAGCGGCGGGCTTGTGTCAGAGAACAAGAGCGTCCCTTATCATCGATGTCAAGGTCAGACAATGATCAGAACTGTTTAAACCTTCCCAATTTTATATGTCTTTTGTCACATGGTTTCCTGGATTAGACCGAATATAAGTCACTTTGATTTTTCTAGGGATGATTATGAACTGGTACTATCAAAAGTACTGTTTGCACATTACCCCTGTCCTAGAAAAAGTGACATCCATTTTCTTAAGCGACTACACTAGGCTGTTTTAAGATTATTTGCCTCTTTGCCAGAAGGGAAACATAATAAAATGTGTTTGATTATTGACAGAAGATTGCTTTCACGTTGCTTAAGTTGTAGGTACACGTGCACAGTTTAAGTGCCTTAATGAATTGTCGTTTTAGAATCAATTTATGAAATGGAGTGAGCGCTACGCTGCAGGAGCTCCCGGGCATCACCCCTAGCCTCCCCTGGGGAAACCTGCCAAGTGCGCCTCACCCAGGGGCTTCAGCCTTCTTTGTTTTCTAAGAGGCATTTGTGGCTGAAACACAGCCAGTCGAGGCTGGCTCTCTGTGTCCCCCAGCCTTGCATCCACCTTACAAAAGCTTACCGTGAAGTTAATCAAGGGAGACTTAAACCCTGGCTCCCACTAACTGCCTTACTTACTGCAGTAAAGAAATAGATTGACCTGGGCCATCGCTGGCTTGTGGGCAGCGCCTCTCATTATGGGGTCTTGGCCTGGTTCTGGAAGCCCCTGCTACACAGAGGCAGGCAGTCCTCTGGGGGCCCTGCCTGGGTTTCAGGGTCTGTAGGGTGAGTGATCAGGTTCTCAACTTTTCTCCAGGATTTAGGGCTTTAATGTTCCTATAGCCATCCACATTCTAATGCTCCCTGTCATCTTCCGGCCTGATGTTTTCAGCCTGTGTATTTGGATCTTCACTTAGTCGCTCATTATTGTAGATATAGGAATTCCGACTCAGACCTGTGGAATTGGGCAGATATTCTAGAATATCCAAGTCTTCCCAATGATTTCTATGCTCATTAAAGTCTTAAGATGCTCAGATAAGAACGCATTTCCCCCAAACCTCCCCTGACTGGTTGAGGGATCTTTATGCAGGCAGGCCCACCTCCCACACGGCCGCTCACAGGCTCCTCCCATGGCGGAGCACACCCTGGGCCCTGCCCTCCATGCTTGCATTGCTTCCCCTCAGCTCCTTCGTCCCCAGGACCCCAGAGCCTCCCTCTGCTGAGCGAGGCACAGTGTCCTACATCTACCCTATGTGACCGCTCTGGACAAGACTCAAAACATCACTGGACACGTGAGCAGTGGATCCACGTGACTGTAACACCTGTGAGTCTGGAGACCTCCAATGATGATGACTTTCAACTTCCTTAACCTTCACCTGCACGCAGAGGCGTGTACATACGACCTTGACACTCCAGCGCCATCATGAGCATTTAGTATGACTGATGCCCATGGGTTCGGGTCTACTATTGTAACTGCAGCCTTCTCTTTGGACTTCCTGCTTTGTCCCTGTGCTTCTCCTTTCTCCTCTGTATTTTTGGATACATTGACTATTGAAAAGCTATATTAATTTGTCTAGCCCCTTTCTTTTATTTTTTTTTTTGCGGTACCGGGGATTGAACCCATAGGCGTTCTACCTCCGTGCTACACCCCCGGCCCTATTTTTTTATACTTTATTTTGAAACTGGGTCTCACGAAGTTGTGGAGGGCCTCACTAAGTAGAGAGAGAGAGAGAGAGAGAGAGAGAGAGAGAGAGCTGAGGCTGGCCACGAACCCGGATCCTCCGGTCTCAGCCTCCCAAAGTACTGGGATTACAAGCGAGCGCCACCACGCCCGGCTGTCTAGCCCCTTTCTAACTACCCCTCTTCCCATTATTATTTTAGTGGTTGCATAGGGATCGCCATCATACGATGCTGATGCACTTCAGCATGATGCAGCTGGGCAAATCCACTGTGAGTTGGGAATCTTGAAGTTGAAATGTAGTTAACGCCCCTGGCCTGCCAAGCGCCACAGCTCAGCAGGCTGGGGTGGAGGTCGTGTACTCCGGTGATCGCGCCGCTGGCCGGAGCTGCAGTCACTCTGCGGCCGCCAGCTTCATGAGAAAATCCCACTGCGTATCGCCAGCCCAGGGAGCAATCAAACACAAAAGATGAGGTACAGTTTCTACTGAATGTGGTTCACTCTGCACCACCATAAATAAACAAACAAAAATCTTACGTCGAACCATCGTACATCAGGGACCTTCTTACTTTGAAGAGGACTCTGCAGTTTTCTTCTTGTTAATATTGTACCACTTCATGTGAGATGTAGAAATCTGCAGCCATGCAGGTCTCTCTGCTCCCCCCACCTCTGCAGTATAATTTCATACGAATTGCCTCTACACACATCATAAAATCCACAAGACACTGACTCTAACTTTGAATAGTCACATGTATTTTAAAGAAATTAGTGGAAAACAGTCTCCTTATGATGCGTCTATTTGCCTTTCTGCTGCTGCTTATTGCTGGGCAGGGAGCCAGGTCTCTTGGCGGAGCCATCTCCCTGCCTCCTGAAGGTCTCCTTTAGTGTTAGGCTTTTAAAGCCCTTTGTATACTCGAGATATTGGTCCTTTATCAGAGGGGCAGGTGGCAAAGATCTTCTCCCATTCTGCAGGCTCTATCTGTAGACTCTTGGTGGTTTCCTTTGCTGCAGAGAAGCTTTTTAATTTAATGCCATCCCATTTATTAATCCTTGTTTTAATTTCCTGAGTTTTTCAGGTCTTATTGAGGATGTTTCTCCCATTACCTATACATTGGTGTGTTGGTCCTATGCCCTCTTCTAACAATTTTAAAGTTTCTGGTCTAATTTTTAGGTCTTTGGTTAATCTTGAGTTGACTCTTGTGCAGGGTGAGAGGTTGGGGTTTAATTCCATTTTTCTATATATGGATAGCCGGTTGTCATGTTTATAAAAATCAACTGGTTATAAACAAGAGGCTTTGTTTCTGAAACTTCTATTCTATTCCATTGTTTTATGTATCTGTTTTTGTGCCAATAGCATGCTGTTTCTATTACTATCACTTTGTAGTATAATTTTAAATCAGTTTTTTTTTTTGGTACTGGGGATTGAACACACAGGCATTCTACCTCTGAGCTAACACCCAGCCCTATTTTATTTATTTATTTTTTATTTTGAAACAGGGTCTCATTAAGTTTCAGAAGGCCTTGCAAGGTTACTGAGGCTGGCCTGGAACCTGTGATCCTACTGTCTCAGCCTCCCAAGTACTGGGATTTACATACCTGTGTCACCACGGCCAGCTGAAATCAGGTATGGGGATGCCTCTAGCATGGTTCTTACTGCTGAGAATTGCTTTGACTTCTTTGTCTTCTGTTTTTCCATATGAATTTTATAATAGTTTTCTAGCTCTGTGAAGAATGACCATGGTATTTTAATAGGGATTGCATTGAATCTGTAGATCACGTTTGGATGGCCATTTTCATTATATTTATTGTGCTTATCCAAGAACATGGAGATCTTTCCATCTTCCAAGATTTTCTTCAGTTATTTTCTTTAGTGTTTTATAATTTTCATTGCAGAAGTCTTTTACCTTCTTGGTTAAATTTATTCCTAAGTATTTTATGCTTTTTGAGGATACTGTGAATGGAATTGTTTTCTGGATTTCTTTTTCAGTGGATTCATGATTGATGTATAGGAATGCCAATGATTTTTGTAAGTTGATTTTTGTATCCGGCTACTTTGCGGAAGCTATTTATCACCTGTGGTCTTCTTTGTAGGAGTCTGTCTTCTTGTTCAACACCCAGAATCCAGGAGTCAATGGTTTCAGTTTCTGTGTTCTTCAGGTTGATGGCTTGTATGGCGTTATCTTCAAGTTTATCAACTTTATGCCATGTAACCTACTGTTAACACCATCCAGTGATTTTATTTTTTACTTTGGGTATTTTCCAGTTCTAGAATTTCCCTTTCCATTTCTCTGTTGAGATTTCCTTATATTTTCATTTATTGGTAGTTATGATCATTTATGCTCATGAACATAGTAACTATATGTCAGTATCTATTATTGCCCCATTTTATGTTTTTTATGTGTTTATTAGTTTTGTATTGCATGATGGATCTTATTAATTATCTGCTTTAAAGACTCTGAGTTCTGTTATGTGCTCCAAAGTGTATTGACTACTTTTGTTTTGTTTAGTAGGTAGCTAACTTGGCTGAACTCAACCTGGGTTCCTCGTGATTGGGAGTTTCCTTCCCCCTCCCTCTTCCTTACCTCTTTCTTCCCTTCCTCCCTCTCTGCCTTCCTTCCTTCCTTTCTTTATGTTAGAGCTTGGATCTGGAATGTCCCCCAAAGCCTTATGTGTTGAAGGCTTGCCAGCCTGTGGCACTCCTGGGAGGTGGTAGGACCTTAAGGAGGTGGGGCCTGGTGGGAGGTCTTTAGGTCATTGAGGTTGTGCTCTCAAAGGGGCTGTGGAGCCCCAGTCACTTTCTACTTCTCTTTTATTCCTATCCATGGGGTGTTCCTCCAAAAGCAATGGGTCCACCTGGCCACAGGCTGAAATCTCCAAGCCTGTGAGCCAGAATAAACCTTTCTTCTTCCTAAGTTTAACAACGTTCCTTTCCTTCTTTCCTCTTCCTCTTTTTCTTCCTCCTCTTCCTCCTCCTTTTCCTTCTCCTTCTCCTCCTCCTCCTCCTTCTTCTTCTTATTCCATTTTGATGACCTGAATTTTGAGAATTATTAGGTATTTATACAATGCCCTACATTTGAGATCTGTCTAATTTTTTCACAATTAGATGGCTATAATTTTTTTAGAAACCCCTAGAGATAAAGTACAATCCTCATCACATCAAGATTTAAATTTGCGTTAATTAAGGTTTGTTCTATTCTATAAAGTTCTATGGGTTTTGACAAATGCTTAATGTTTTGTATGTACCATTACAGTATCATATGCAGTAATTTCATTGTCCTAAACATTCTTTCATGCTTCGCCTGGTCAACCTCCACCCCCTGCTCCCACTCCCAATACCCTGTTGACCACTGGTCTTTTTTCTGTCTCTACAGTTTCGCTGTTTCCAGAGGTTGTGTAGTTAGAATCATACAGTAGACAGTTTTTTCAACTGCACTCTCTCACTTAACAATGCACATTAAGTTTCCTCCACGTTTTGTCATGAATTGACAACTCATTGTTTTTTCTTTCTGAAAAAACCCCATTGTATGGATACAGAGAGTTTATTTTGCAACTGGTGGACCATAGGGTAGTTGTGTTTAATTTTATAGGGAACTGTCAATAGTCTCCCCCTTCCCCTTCTCCCTTCCTTTTTCTCTCTTTCTCTTTTTCTCTCTCTCCATCCATCCATCCATCCATCCATCCGTCCTTTCCTTCTTTCTCTCTTGCACTAGGGATTGAACTTGGGGTATTCTACCTCTGAGCTATACCTCAGCCCTTTTTCTTAAATTTTAAACCAGGGTCTTGCTAAGTTATTGAGGCTCAAACCTGAAATCCTCCTGTCTCAGCCCCCAAAATATTGGGATTTACAGGTGTGCATCACTGTGCCCAGCTTTGATTGTTTTCTTATTGTATGCTTTGGATACAAATCCTTTGTCTGATATGCATTTTGCAAATATTTTATTTAAGACTGTGGCTGGTCTTTTCATTGTGAAAATTTTTTCATGGATTAGGTAATTAGTGTTGTTTAAAAATGCTAATCACCAAATCCATGATCCTATGCTTTCTTTAAGAACTCTTAAAATTTTGCATTTTACATTTAGGAATGTGATCCATTTTGAGTTAATTTTATTTATTTATTTATATTTTTGCAAAGAGTAAAGTTATGCCAAGGCTCTTTTTTTTTTTTTTTTTTTTTTGCAAATGGGGCCTCCCATTTTTCCAGCTCCTATTCATCAAAAGCGATTGTTTTAGCTGGGTGTGGTGGCGCAGGCTTGTAATCCCAGTACTTTGGGAGGCGGAGACCGGAGGATCTCTCTCTCTCTCCCCCCTGTCTGTCTCTCTCTCTACTTAGTGAGGCCCTCCGCAACTTCGTGAGACCCGGTTTCAAAATAAAGTATAAAAAAATAGGGCCGGGGATGTAGTGCGGAGGTAGAACGCCCCTGGGTTCAATCCCCAGTACCGCAAAAAAAAAAAAAAAAAAGCGATTGTTTTTCCATTGAATTGCTTTTGCTCCTTTGTCTAATATCGGTCCACTACCTTTGCATCTATTTTGGACTCTGCACTGCTCCATTGATCTATGCATCTATTTTTTGCTGTTACCACACTGTCTGATTATGTACCCCACCTGACTCTTGAAATTGAGAAGTATAAGCCCTATAACTCTGTTTTTCTTTAGTGTTATTTTGGCTCTTCTTGGATTCTTGTCTTTCCATATAAATTCAGAGTTGGTAGGGTACTATATACAAAGTAGTTTGTTGGGATGTTGATTGGAATTTTGTAGAATCTATACAACAAGTTAGTAAAAAAAATCACATTTAACTTTATTGCATTTTCTAATCCATGAACACAGAATATCTCTCCATTCATTTAGAACTTGTATTTTTTGTCAGTTTTTGAAGTGGTTAATATATAGCTTCTGTACATATTTTGATAGATTTATAACTAAGTATTTCTTTTATGTTTGGTGCTATTATAAATAGTACTGTTATAAACTTCAAATTTCAGTTATTTATTGGTAGAGTATGGAACACCTTGCTATATTCATTTATTTCAGGAGTTTTTTTTTAATTTGGAGGATTTTTCTAAATAAGCAATCATGTCATTTCAAATAGAGACAAAATTATTTCCTTTTTGATACTTTTCATCTCATTTTCTGTGTGATTGAACTAGCTTGGACTTTCAGTGTAATGTTTAGTATGCATGGCAAGAGAGGAGATCCTCGCTTTTTTCTTGATCTTAGAAGGAAAGCATCTATTTTCTGTCTTTTAAGTATAAAATTACCTGTCAGTTTTTTATAGGTTTAAAAAAATCAAATTGTGGAAGTTCCCCTCTATTTTCGCTTGCTAAAAGTCTTTACTAAGCTGGGTGTGGGGGTGCTCGCTTGTAATCCCAGTACTTGGGAGGCCGAGTTAGGAGGATCGCAGGTTCACGGGGCCAGCCTCAGCAACTTAGTGAGGCCCTCCGCAACTTAGTGAGAACCTGCTTCAAAATAAAGAATAAAAAATAGAGCTGGGGGCATGTCTTGGAGGGTGAATGTCCCTGGGTTCAATCCCCAGTAACACACACACACACACACACACACACACACACATGCACAAAGTCTTAACTATGAATTAGCACTGGATGTTGCTAAATGCTTTTTATGTGCCAATTGATGTGATCATATGTTTTGGTTTTTTGTTTTTGTTTTCTAGTCAATTGATATGGTGGGTTGCGTTGCTTTTCAAATTCTGAACCAGATCTGCATACCTGGAATAAATCCTGCTTGGTTTTGGTGCATAATTCTTTATATGCACTGTCAGATTTGCTTGGCTAATATTTTTTTTTATGCGGTATCGGGGATTGAAACCAGGGGCGTTCTACCTCCGCACTACACCTCCGGCCCTATTTTTTATACTTTATTTTGAAACCAGGTCTCACGAAGTTGCGGAGGGCCTCACTAAGTAGAGAGAGAGACAGACATGGGGGAGAGAGAGAGAGAGAGAGAGAGAGAGCTGAGGCTGGCCGCGAACCTGGATCCTCTGGTCTCCGCCTCCCAAAGTACTGGAATTACAAGCGTGCGCCACCACGCCCGGCGCTTGGCTAATATTTTGTTGAGGACTTTTTCATCTGTTTTCATGAGAGATGTTGGTTTGCAGTTTTTCTCTATTAAAGTATCTACTAGATTTTGGTATTAGGGTAAAGCTGGCTTCGTAGAACAAGTTAGAAAACGTCCCTTTTCACTTCTTTTTTCTGAAAAAGATTGTGGAGAATTGGTATTTTTTTTTTTTTTTTTTGGTACTGGGGATTGAATCCAGGGGCATTCTCTCTCTGAG
The DNA here is from genome assembly GCA_004027185.1 of Glis glis. Lineage (NCBI taxonomy): Eukaryota > Metazoa > Chordata > Mammalia > Rodentia > Gliridae > Glis > Glis glis. Next base: position 41,128 of record PVJS01008934.1, on the reverse strand, counting down.
CTCCACCCCAGCCCAACTTTTTATTCTTTATTTTGAAACAGGGTCTCACTAAGTTCCAGAGGGCCTCACTAAGTCACTGGGCTGGCCGTGAACCCAGATCCTCCTGTCTCAGTCTCCCAAGTACTGGGATTACAGGTGTGCACCACCACGCCTGGCTCTTCATCTCATTCTTACAGGTATCTCTGCTTAGTGTGTGGTTCTGAGACCCATCTGGTGAGGAGGAAGTGCTGAGTCCTATGCTCTGGTCCTTAACTCGGTCCCATATCCTGCACTAAAGTTTGCATAGGAATTCCCTCGTGCTCCTATGAGGTCCCCACAACCAGGATCCTCTACGAAAGGCTGCAGGGGCAAAGCCTGTCCTTTCTCAGGGCCTGAGCTGCATTGTGGTCACTCGGGAGGGAAGGCTAGGCTAGGAGGCATGGTGGGATACAGGGGAGGAGGGGCATCAGAGGTGTTATTCAGCACATGTGTAGGCAAGATTGTCAAATGCTGATTTTCTTGTCTATGAACAAATGGAGCTGGCAAACACAACTATGCCTTCTATCTTTGCACATAATGAACATTTCTACTTGCTTTTATTGTGAGTGTGGTACTGGGGATCGAACTCAGAGGTGTTCTACCCCTGAGCTATAACCCCAGTCCTTTAATTTTTTTATTTTGAAACAGAGTCTTGATAAGTTACCATGTGCTAGCCTTGATCCAACAAGTCTTCTGTCTCAGCCTCCCAAATATTGGGATCACAGTCGTGCACCGCTGCGCCCAGCTCCTACCTGCTTTACATCGTTGATCTCGAGGAAATCTGGCATCCCAGGAGTTCCAAGATGTCAGTGACCCTGAGCTTGGCTGCACACCCAGCTCTAGCATGAAGCCGAGGGCACAGAGTGGCCAATGGAGGCTAGTGTAGAACGACCTGCCTTACACCTGGGGAAACAGCTTTACTGTGCGAACTCTCCATGGACACAGGTGACCCCCACTTCCTGTGCTCAAGTTAGATGCATCACCAGGGGAAACTGAAGCAACACCTGCACCTGAAAAGGGTGCACTAATAAAGGTCACCTTAAGCCCCTTCCAATACTAATGAAAGTATATATGGCTTTCTTGGCAAACCAGAACTCTTGCAACCCTCCTGTCTGCGACATTGGGACCTGGGTGGGGTCTTACCACTTGTCTGGCCTTTCAAAGGGACCTAGGAGGTTTTCTTTGTGAACCACCCTTCTACTGTGGTTCCAGGACAGCTGGTGACATCTCCATGGGAGACACATTTGGAGGTGACACCATATAGCAGAGCCGCAGGCTGTGGGTTCAGCCACTGTGGCTCTCATCGCTGGCCCCGAGAGGAACGCCCAGAGAGGCACACGGGACTGAGGAACCGCTAGTCCTCTGGGAGCACTGGCTGCAGGAGAAGCATCCACTGGCCAAGCGCCACCCGGGGTTAGCCCAGGGTGACCCTAGAAGCCAGTGCCCTGGGCTGGCGGGAAGGCTGTGGCAACTCGGGGTGCAACCGGCAGCTCCCTCGAGGCTCAGGAGCTCTCTCTGAGGTCCTCAGAGCCCCACTCAGTCTCCACTAGTGGGACAGCAGCAGAGTCCCTTGTGTGGCCCTGACTGGCCAGCGTCTCCGCAGGGCCTCGGGAGCAGCTCCTGTGACCAGGGTTCCACACCGCTGAAGGTGCCCACGGAGCACGGACTCCCAAGTGCTGGAGGGAGCGTCACCTCTGCCTCCGCTAGAGTAAGTGCTCGTCGGAGTGAAGACTAGAACCCCCCACCGTGAGTTGGTGAGCTTATTCCAGGCCAGGCTCTTGCGTGGAGAGGCAGAGAGGTGCATCCTGTCGGGGAAGACCAGTCAGCTCACTGGCGGCTGCCAGGGGCTCCAAGGGCAGACTGGAGGTGCCTCTGAAAACCTCCTGGGCACCATCTTCTTTGAAAGACCCATCTGAACGACAGTCCCAGGACATCAGCATGTGCCCACACATGTAAGTGAAGTCAGATTGATTTCTTTTAAATATTTAGCATACAGTGCTGCATGCATGTATGTCCCTGTCAACATGATTTACATTATGATGTGAGGCTATACTGCACCAATAAAAACATATAAAAATAAAAAATAAATATTTAGCATACACTTCCCGATATACTTGGAAGAAACTGAGGAATCTCAAGACTATGGCCAACCAAGTTTCTAAGATTTCATGCCGTCTAGATTCATATTCTGAAAATAAAGTTTCCTTGTTAAAAATAAAAGAAAGAAAAAAGAAGTAATGAACCCCAAACTGCAAAGCATCCCCTCTACAAATCCCCCCAAAATCCTTTACTTTTCTGATGAACTGTATTTGAAATGAATGCTTAGAAAAAGTTCGTGTGCAAACCGCAGCACGCACCGAGTAAAACTGAAACTGGGGGAAGGGCAGGAGGTATACAAACTCAGGGTGTTTATGAAGTTGGCCATGAAGAGGGGTATGCTGACAGAGCTGGCCTCTAGTGCATGCCCCACAGCGCGACGCAAGCCCTGCCCATCCTGTCCTCCTGTGCTGGAGGAAGACCCTTGTCTCTCTGTTGCCCTTGTTGTCTCCCATCCCACCCTCCTCTGGTCACCTAACACCTCATCAACCTCCCATTTTCCCTTCCTCAGAAGGACATCTTGTGGGTCCCCTTTCGGGGGCCTCCAGGGCAGGGAGCAGGTGGGGACTCCGACAACGATGAGGTGTGACCCCACGCCAGGGCAGAGCTCCTTCAAGGGTGTCTGCCGCTGCTGGGAACAATAAATTCTGGGGCTGGTGATGGTGTTGGGATGGAAGTCACAGTGTGGTGTCCGCAGGCTGGAGATGAGCAGGTTTAGGGGCCTCTGCTGTGTTGTCATCTAAACTCGGAATTACCGAGGGTGAGCTCACAGCAACAGAGCCAGTAACGTGTGCAATAATTAGTAAAAAATAAATGTGTACTTATGTATTAATGAAATAAATATTTAGCAGGGTAGTTTAAATCTTTGTTATATCCTCCAATGTTTAAAAAATGATGAGAGGTTTCTTAAAACTTTAAACTATGACTTAGAGCTGGGTGTGGTGGCTCATGCCTATAATCCCAGTACTTGGGAGGCTGAGATAGGAGCATCACAGGTTCAAGGCCAACTTCAGCAACTTAGCGAGATGCTCAGAAACTCAGTGGGGCCCTTTTCCAATATGAAAATAATAATAATAATAATAATAATAATAATGATGATAATAATAATAATAGTAAAAAGGCTGGGCATGTAGCTCAGCAGTAGAACATCCCTGGGTTCAATCCTCAGTACCAAAGTAAATAAATAAATTATGACTCAGTAAAGGAGTTTTCACAGTGCACCTTGCTTCGTCATTTCTGAGGACAGAGGTATGTTTTCTAGAGTGAGGAGGACCGACATTGGGAAGAAACCAGAGAGAGGCCTGGGCAGGCTGAGGACAGGGTGAATATCTGCTAAAGAGCCAGGATTTGGTCCCTAGAAGCAGAAGTCACTCTAGCTGTTGTAAGAAAAGAGGACTCGGAACAGAGGAGGAGATGGAAGGCCTCCTAACATCCCTGGGCCACTGGGGCATCCAACCTGGGCTTGGCCTGTTGACACAAGTGCCAGGCACGGGCACCTTCCTGGAGCCGCCACACAGGTGTACTGTCAGCAGGTGTACCGGTCAGCGGGTGTACTGGTCAGCGGATGTATTGGTCAGCGGGTGTACTGGTCATTGGGTGTACTGCTCAGCGGGTGTACTGGTCATTGGGTGTACTGGTCAGCAGGTGTACTGGTCATTGGGTGTACTGGTCAGCGGGTGTACTGGTCATTGGGTGTACTGGTCAGCGGGTGTACTGGTCATTGGGTGTACTGGTCAG
>PVJS01008934.1:24512-37176 GCA_004027185.1 Glis glis | reverse complement strand
CAATGAGTATACTGGTCAGTGGATGTACTGGTCAGCTCAGGCTCTGCGACAGATACATCATAGACAGGGTGGGGTGGGTAAACGACAGGTCATTTCCACAGATCTGAAAGGAGGTCAAGGTGTCCAACAAGGTCAGTTTCTCTGAGGACCTATCCTGGTTTACAGGGGACATCTTCTCTGTGGCCTCCGATGGCAGAGAGAAGAGGAGCCCCTGGCCCCTTCCGAAAGGGTGCTATCCCCTTACGAGGCTCCACTCTTGTGACCCAGTCACCTCTCTAAAGCCCCACCTCTAATCACCTGGGGTGGAGGGCATATTTCAACATACGGCTTTGGGGGACAGAGATACTGAGCTCAGAACACAGAGCAATCAAGGGCACCCATGGGCATCCCTGCAGAAGGAGCATCCCTGGGGAGCTGCCCCTGTGCAGCATGTGGAGGATGCCGGAGTGAGTGAGGAGCTCCAAGTGGCCCTGCCTGTGACTGACCTCACAAACACCCCTGGGGGCACTCAGCCCAGGCCCAGGCCCTGGGCGGGCATCTGTGGCTCACAGTAGAGCCCGGGTCCCAGGCAGACCCCGACACAGGAATGTGGGAAAGGCTGTCCCACCACGCCAGAGGCACCTGACCTGAGGTGAAGCCGTCGCCAGCACACCTGCCGCCCAGCAGACACAGATGCGGGGAGCCGCGCCACGTACCGCTGTGTTTAGCTAATGCCTTCTGACCCAGAGGCCACAGAGCAGTCTTCATGATAGGAGGGACCCTGAGAGCTACCTCTGAGCCCTGCCCCGGCCAGAGTCAGGCCATAAGTGACCACAGGTAAGTCACCTAACCAGCCGCCACCCTACCTGTGAGGTGAGCTGTAATAACGCCTGCCCACGCACAGCCCAGGAAGAGGGCGGAGGGAGGAGCTACACCTGCTCTTCTGTGCTGAGACCCCCCCCCCTGCACACTTGCTCCCCCTCTTCTTGGCCCCTCTGAAACCCAAGAGGCCCAGGCTCAAGGACAGACGTGTGGCTTCTTGTGTGTTTGAAAAAGGCTTTTCTGCCATGGTGCACGTGGGTCCAACAGCTTTGACACGTGTGGGGCGGAACACACACAGCCCGTCCTTCCTCCTTCCCTCCCTCCCTCTTTCTTTTTTTTTTGCGGTACCGGGGCGTTCTACCTCCACGCTACTCCCCTGGACCTATTTTTTATACTTTTATTTTGAAACCGGGTCTCACGAAGTTGCAGAGGGCCTCACTAAGGAGAGAGAGAGAGAGAGAGAGAGAGCTGAGGCTGGCCGTGAACCCGGATCCTCCGGTCTCAGCCTCCCAAAGTACTGAGATTACAAGCGTGTGCCACCATGCCTGGCTCCCTCTCTTTCTTTCTTTCTTTCTTTCTTTCTTTCTTTCTTTCTTTCTTTCTTTCTTTCTTTTTTTCTTCCTTCCTTCCTTCCTTCCTTCCTTCCTTCCTTCTTTCTTTCTCTCTCTCTCTCTCTTTCTCTCTCTCTTTCTTCCTTTCTTTCTTTTTTTCTTTCTTTCTTTCCCATGAAGGGTTGCCATTGATCTAAACACCAGTCAGAGGGAGAGGCATCCGAAGGGGCTCCCCATGTGGCTCTCAGCCCTGACTCTGACCGCAGCCTCTGAGCCAGGTCCCCACCTTCAGATGGCGTTAGTCTCAAAACATGGGCTCTGTGTGCTGTCAAATTATTATTTTTTATTTGGGGAAAAACTGCAGAGGCAATGGGTCAGGATAAAAACTTTAAGACCTGACTTTTGGTGAGGTCTCTAGACACACGAGGAGGCGCCTGTTTGCCTGATTTTTTTTTCTTCCTGTCTAAAAAATAAATGGGAAAGAAAAACACTGAAATCAGATGAAAAGTGGCATTCACACACATAACCTTCAGCGCTCCGGCTCACCTGGAGCGCCCCTACCCATAATGCACTAAGTGGATGATTAAAAAGAAATGGGGGCTTAACTGAGGGTAAGCGCGGGGTCCCCGGAGCTTTACGGAGCATTGAACCGTGCTTCTACAGCTGTCTCCACACAAGCCCGACATTCTTTATTTATTTGTTATGAAATATTTATGGGTGTTATGAAAGGTTTAAAATAATGTGTCTGTCGCTCTCTCCCCCGTCTCTTTCCCTCTTGCCCCGGCGCACTGTTTTCTAATGCATAAATAATTCCGGGCTTTGGACAGTGGGCGGCACATTAGGTGGGGTGGATCTGCTGTATCACATTTTTTCTGCCTGAGAGAAAATATCATTCCTGGTAATTTTCTACACTTATACAATCGGCGTTGACAGTAAATAATTGATGTATGAATTTAGGACTAAACTCCGGCACAATATGACTTTATGTCAGGGGTTACTCCCAGCAGATTTTGAGCTAAATCATCTTGCAAAATGGGTTCTTTCAGCAGGAGAAAAAAAAAGCATTTTGAAATTATTTTAATGGAAAGTGGGGACCTCTACGTAGCTCCTCTTTTGATGGGGTCTTGCTTTGCATGGCTGGTAATGAAACCAAGGCCTCCACCCATCACGAGGTGGGAAATGTTTCATTTGCGATCACAAATGGCATTTTTTTTAAGTCTGACACAGCTGTTTGTATTGTTCATCCTTTTCCCCTTTTCTCCTTTCTCCTCTCTTTTTTGTGCGTGTGTGTGTGCGTGCGTGTGCACGACTGCGTTTGTGTGTGGTAGGCTGCCCTCTGCTTTCCATCCTAGTTTCTTCCTTGGAAAGTATCAATATGACTTACATTACAAGCAGGATCTATTCATTCTCAAGGTAAAGACGTCTGACCTGCAGAGAGGACGCAGATAAAGGCCACGCATCCCCGCCCATCGCTGCAATTAAAATCCTTTTCGTCAGGAAAAGCCAATGGATGCTCAGGCCCAGGCGGGAGAGAGTAGAAACAGGAGAGGGCTCCTTCGTGAAATGGCCCAAAGAGAATCGCTTCCGTCTTCCACTGAAGGCCGCTAGGAAGATCAAAGAAAACAAATTAAGTGAAAGACAGTGAAATTCTGTTTGTTTCACTGCACACTGGGGGAGTGAAACAAAGACTGTGTCTTAAAACCAGGCCCTCTCATCTTTGAATGAATCTTACCTTTATAATCACGATTACATTCTCTAGTATTTACAATTGTACAAAATTTCATTTCTTCACACCCATCGTTTCTTTCAAGAAATATTCAGACCTTTCATATGTGGAATTTAATTACATGTATAACAGAAACTGAGAAATGGAGTAACATTCACAACCTCTTCAAAAGACTCTTTATGATTCAGACAAACACTGCATAAAAGGCGGAGGTCGAGAGGCCCGTCTCCTTCCGGATCCCGTCTCCTGCTCTCCCCCTTCCTCCTCCTGTTTCGTGTGCTTCCTCTTGATTCCGGCTTTGAGGAAACACAGGACTCCACTCATTCTATAGGTGGCACTCACGTCTCTATGCACGGAGTTCTGAAGAAATTCCAGGCCCCAAACTCGCTTGTGCAACGTCCTTGCTCTCAGAGAATGCCTAGATCTCTGCAGACCACCTCACCTATGTCCTTAGAAGACACCTTTCAGATGAGCCATCTTACCTGGTTTGTTCAGGTCGTGCCTTCATTGACGCGTGCTAGCAGGTGCGCTCTATAGCAGACACTGGGTCGGATGTTTACATTTCTACATGGGTTTGTATCTGTGTGCACATGTGCATGTTAACTGTGTGCATGTGTGTATGTGCAAGTGCATGTGTGTTCTCAGTGTTCATACCAAAGACAGCAGGCATTCAGGAAAAAGCTCTTCTTAGAATAGTCCGGCAAGCTGGGTGTGGTGGCACATGCCTGTAATCCCATTACTTGGGAGGCTGAAGCAGAAGGATTACAAGGTTCGAGGCCAGCCTCGAGACCCTTTTCAAAATAAATAAATAAGTAGGGCTGGAGGTGTAGCTCAGAGGTAGAATGCCCCTGGGGGTTCAATCCCCAGTACCAAAACAATAAAAAAGATCGTATTTAGAATATATTGGCTAGAGCTGGTGGCTGGGAATGGTTCTGGGCTGCAGGGGCCAGCCTCAGGCCTGGTGAGGGGCTCCTGCCTGCTCACACACGTGTGTATATGTGTAAGCACGCACATTTGTCTGTGTCATCATGTGTGTGCACGTGTTCATGTGTGTGGGTGAGGTGAACATTCACAGATTTGCAGGTGTCTGGGAAGTTGATCAACCTGAAGTCCTTAGCACCGTGATTCCTATGACCATGTCCTTGTTAGCTGAAAAGTCGAACCTGAATCTTAGAACTGGTGCTTTACAGACCATCTTGCCCAAATGTCGACAAGAAGAAACTGAGTCCTTGAGTCCTACAGGCCGCATCTCCATATGGGTGTGTGCGTGTTAAGGACGTGTGTGTGTGCATGTGTTTGTGGATGGTGTATGTGTCTGTATGCGTGTAATGTGTGTGGCTGGCTATGTATTGCATGTCTGTGTGCATATGTCCATGTGCTGGCGTGTGCATGTGTATATATGAGTATATGTGTGTGTGGGTGGATGTGAATGGAGATATGTGTGTATGTGTCACTGTTTATTGTGTGTATATGTGTATTACGTGCATGTATATGTATGCATGTGTATGTGTATACGCGTGTGTGGCTATATGAGCATATGTGTCTATGAGTGTGTGGAACAGAGATCTGTGTGTGTTGCAGGTGGTACGGGGGCTGGGAGACACTCCCACGCAGGGCTGTTCAGTTCTCAGAGAAGACCTGACTGGCGTCCAGCAGGCCCGGGGCTGGGTCCAGCCAGGACAGCCCATCCGACAGTCTCAGACAAGTCAGTGTCAGCGGCCTCGATGGGCCCCAGGACGCCTGGGAATGGCACCATCGCCTTCTGGACCCCGCAAACGAGGCTGGGTCTCTGTGCGGCTTGGTCTCCCATGCTTCCGGTTGGGCATCTGTGCCCCCATTCAGGTCCTTCTGGCCCCCACTCAGCCATCCCTCCATCTCTTCCTATCAGAGTCGCAGGCACTGACGGTGTGGCCTTCCTCTCGGGCCCCATTTATGCTGTTCCCACACATCCTGAGCCATGTCCCTCACTGGTGGTTGATGGCTGCGTGGGCAGGTGGAAGAAGGGGTGTGTGGATGGAGGGAGCTGCTGCCAGAGCCTCAGGCCACGGTAGGAGGGCTACTCCTCCTTCCACCTGCCAACCACTCCTTTCATGGTCTCTCAGCTGAAACCCTGTGGCTGATGCAAACATCTCCAAGAGGTGTTTCTCGCCTGGTGTGGATGAACATGTGTCATCTCCCTCTGGCCGGAGGGGCCGAGCTGAGTGGGAAGGAGGAGCCTTGGGCTCAGAGGAGTAGCCTCGGGCAGGACAAGGAGCAGCACTGGGTGGAGAGGTGTCCTGCATCCAGGCTGTTTCTTTCCGGTTCTCCAGAGGGTGCAGTGACCAAGCCCAGCATCACAGGCTTAATTGACGCACCCTCCAACACACCGCCCCTAATACAGCCGTGTACAGAGGCCATGGTGGCAGCACCTCCAGGATGTGCCGGAAGAGGTTCTGAGGCCTGGGACCCTGCAGGTGGCTGCTCTCCAAGCTCCACCTCTGGGGTCAGGGGGCCCATCAGTGACACCTGTGTCTCCCTGTGAGATCCTGAGATAACTCAGCAGCTGGGGTCCTGGGTGGACGGCAGCCTGGCCTCCTGGAGGGTTGGGTCCCCTTCCACCTCCCCACAGTGCACGCTACCAGATCGCCTAGGCCTGAGGCTCAGCATTCATCCTGACCCTCAGACCCGATGCCTGAAACCCAGAGACCTCAGTGGTCCTGAAGAAGGCGAAAGGCGGCGCTTCCTTGTCAAGCGCAGTCTAATCTTGGCATGAACAACCTGTCCTTTTCTCTCGAAGTTTGAGAGACAGGCTCCTAAAGAAGTCTGCACTCTTTGGGGTGCTTCTGAGGAAGATGGTGCCCTCGCCATTGTGTCAGGGGTATGTGGGGTTAGACAGAGGACCTGGAGCCAGCCGCCCACTCCCTTTCCTAACAGGAAGCGGCCACCCCAGGGAAGGGGAGTGTGTCTTAGTATTTGTAGCAAGATTACCACACCCCGTGGGATAACACACTGTGAGGACATCCCAGACCCAGCTGAACATCAACCTGCACATGTCTTGCCCAAGAGCTGACACAGATAGCAAGAATCGTGCTGCTGTGTAGACAGAGGCTTCTAAATACAACCTGGAAGGATTATATCTGTAATATAATTCCAGACCTCATGGAAACGGGGCGGCAATGTTGGAAGTGGGGCTTGGTTGTGATCTCAGCAGTGGATTTATCTGGGTGGCACCTGGCAGGCTGGTAGGGTGCGGCTGGAGAAGGTGGGTCCCGGGGGTGGGGCCTTGGGGGTTATATACGGTTCTTCCTCCCCCCTGAGCTCCCTCTTGCTTCTGGCCTCCATGATGTGAGAGCAAAGCCTGTGCTCTCTCTCTCTGCTTCTTGCCGCCGCCATGCCCTGAGATCTGCAGTCCCCAGCCTCACATGGACTGAACCCCAATATCTCCAAGGAAAGCTGTGAGCAAATAAATCTTCCTTCCCCTAAGTTACATGTTCAGTTCTTTATATTATAGCTATGAAAATGCTGACAAATACAATATCCAAGGAAAAAGAATTAGTGATAGACCCCACCAAGTTCTGAAACAATGGCATGGCCTCTCGCTTCATCCAGCTAACACAGGGTGACACTCAGCAGGAAGCAAGGCAAAGGCTCAGAAGTGGCTGTGTTGACCAGACCTGGGACAGACTGTGGCCACTTCTCCTGCCTCACCCTCATCCCAGTTCACACAGGAGCACCGCCCGCAGCATGGCCTGGGAGCTCGGAGTGAGGCCTCTGGGGACGCCCAGAGCCAGCGCCTCGCTGCTGGTTTTAATTCTTTGGAGAACCAATCCTAACAAAATCTAATTAAGAATTTGTACACAGACACCTGGCAGCACTCCCTCTGGCGCCCGTGTGCAGATCTCTGATATTTGTCTAACAAATCTCCAGGCAGCCATTCTTTGGGCACCACACGTGGGCTCCCACCGGCCCTGTGTGACCACCACCACACTCCTACAAAGCACCTATCATTTTCCTCCTGGAGCAAGACCTCATGAGACTTAAGTCTTAACCTTTCTGCTTTTTCGCTCAGGTCTTCAGGTAATTTCTGGAAGGACCTGGAGTCTTCCCGAAGAGCAGCCACGTCCAAGCATTCTCTATCAGTGGCAGCCCAGCCCCGGCCTCCTGCAAGCCAAGGCCTTCAGTTCCGGGCACTGAGGTTGATTTCGGGGGAGCAGAAAGGGTCCTACTTGGGACAGTGGGCTATGGAGTTTTCAGTTTATCATGGGCATTAAAGATAAGGCCAGGTTAGGGTTTTGGTCCAAAGGGAAAGGAGCCCCCAGGCCACATGGTGGACAGAGCTCTAGAAGGTCAAAGTGACTGAGAAGGAACAGCAGGAGGCTGCCGGTGCTGCGGGGACCAGGACACAGAGGCAGCCGTGAAGAGCTGGGTAGGCTCCCAGGTCCCGGCAAGCTAGCGGATACTTTGGCATCCCCTCCTCATTTGACCTCAAGCCCCCAGTGGTGGGAGAAGCCCTGTCCCCGGTCATTGTTGCTTGGATAAGACCTGGGTCTGGCCACTGGATGGGGACTGCTGGGTGGTGGAGACCAGGAGCAGGTGCTCTGCAGTTCGCCCCTGGAGCCAGCGCCACCAGGACCCAGCACAAACAAGACAGCCTGCAGAGCCCCTCCTGCCTGATGCCAGTAGCAGAGGCGTCCTCGTCCAGGTGAAGCCATGGACACTGAGGGACATGGGGCATGACAGGGGAAGAGGAGCGAGTAGCCCTGATGGACGCCATCGTGTCCTGCCCTCTGCCCTTCACTCGTTCTTCTATCCCTTCATGTGCTGCAGGATGTCAGGACAGAGAGCGGCATGCCTGCGTGCCCACAGCTGTGGCCATGTATTGGTCAGGGTTCACTAGATCAACAGAATTCACAGAATGAAAAAAAAAAGGATTTATTAGATCAGCTCACAATGTAGTCCTGAGTTTCGACTGCACGTGAAGAATCAGAGGAATCAGTAGCTGGTCGGGCAGTCTAAGAGCTGGAGCCTTAGGATTGAAGCAACCACCAATTCAGTCCAGTCCAAGATGTGAAGATAAGGAAGCTCTTCAGAGAAACGATGGTGAAGTTTCAGTTCGAAGGCTGGAGGCCGACGATCTCAGATGAGAGCAGAAGATCAAGAAGCTCTTCAAGGAAACGGCAGAGTTGGAGACCGACGATCTCAGACGAGAGCAGATGTGTTTTCTTCAGGAAGAGTCGTGGCTCCCTCTCCGCGGCTTTCTCCTTCTTTTTATCTAAGTCCTGCACCTATTAGAACCCTGCTGCCTACAGTTAGGGCAGGACTTCCAGTTCAATCTGCTGTTATACAACCAAAGTCACATGATCTTAGGTGGGTCAAGCTGACAAACCAGACCAACTATCACAGGCCAGTGAGGTCAGCGGCCCCTTCTCAGGACCTCGGGACCTCCTCACAGAGCCTGCCTTGGCAACTCCTTTGCAATCCCAGCATCTCTCACCGTCTACCTACCCCTCTTGCACCCTGAGGCTGGGCAGCTGCAGGGCTATGTAATTGGCTCCTAGTGACCTGGAAACACCCGAGTTGTCAAGAAGGGCCAAGCCTGAGGGCACCTGGTGGGCAAGTTTCAGGGGACAACAGGGGATGAGGTGACGTGACTGTGCACTGGCCGTGAGCCCCGTTTACTCAGTGTGAGGATTCAAGGTAAATTCAACTTCACAGTGGAAGGACACACCTTCTCAGCGGCAGTCCCCTGGGCAGCCCCAGGCATCAATTATGTGGAAGTGGTGGTAAGAAGACAGAACCAAACCAAACCACAGAAACAACGCCCCGGGCACTGCCCGGCTCCCCTGTCCCTTCCCTCTGGCCACGCCTCGTTCCTTGCTACTCTACCATGTCCAGGACAGCTCTAAAGCCAGCAGGGACCCCCAGGAGCTGAAGAGCCCAAGGGCTCACACCAGGAGACCCACAGTGGAGAAGGTGGGGCTGGCTGGTGGGCGGTCTGTCAAAGAGATCTCCTGGGGCCCCCAACCCAACCCAACCCAAGTCCAGTGACAATTAAATAAGGTGGCGCAGGTTTGGGGACAAGCTGAGGCTCCTCGGGGACCAAACATCTGTTTCCCCAAAGAGACAGGAATTCCTTTAGCTTCCCTACATAAAACATTAGGTCAGACCTCTGACAACCAAATTGTAAAGAGGAACATGTGTAGATAAAAGAGAAAAAGCTTCACTCTGTTCTTGGCTGGATCTCTCCCCCCCAATACTTATTGCTAAATGAACACAATCTACTCCAGAACTCTTTAATGTAATAAAAATATAGCTCAGGGTCAGGTATGAAATTAATGACACATATTCAAAGTATTAATGCTCAGTGGGATGAAACAACTTCAATGAAGAAATAATCAGACTCCGTAGCCAGACCCAAATAGAAAAGGGTAGAAGCATGTGAGCAATTCCAACAGCACTCTGTTATGAAGGAAATTATGAAAACATGTATAAAATATTTATTTTTAATAAGATGAATGTCCTATTTCTTAAAACCAAAATAAGATTAGACTCTTAACTTATTATCAAAGTACACTGATAGCGGCAGCACACTGCCTCTTCATGTGGATGGAAATGCTAATTTCATTATCTTAATTTGTACAGCTATGCTTCTTGTCTTCTTTGTTCTTTTTAAAGTAAAATAAGTAGCGATCAGAAAGCTTTGGGGTTTCGTTTACATGAAGTTACATCTATAGCACCAAATATCCAACTAGGAAATTTGTCACATCCAATAATTACACAGCCAGAACAATTTTCTACACGGCAAGACTGTTGAAAGGTGGCCTCTTAAGACGAATGGAGCTCGGGCCTGACCAGAACCTGAGTCAGGCCATTGTGGTACCCTGGATGTGACCCAGCTGAAGGAGAACCAAAGCTGGCAGTACTGCTTACAGTCCAGGGCAGCAGCAGGCAGGTGAGTGAGGACCTTCTGCATGCCTGGTCACACCGGGGTCTGCAGGGGCCCTGGGGTCTCAGTCTTCCAGCCCAAGCAGTGGAACTGGGCTGGCTCAGGCAGAGGCTCCTGGTCCCCGCAGGAGCCCCAGGTCAGGAGCTGACACCTGGCCGTGATCCGAGAGGTGCTGTTCACCGCACAGCAACCTGCAATAATGAAATACCCTCACAACCCAAACAGACAACACTAAGGGAGAGTTAAATCAAATGTGTCCCCCAAATAGGGCGTTACGAAGCCATGATAGGCATGTTCTTGAGGGTAGTTATACAGTGGCAAAAGTGGTAATTATGTCTGTTAAGTAAAAAGGGCAAGCAAAGATAAAAATGATATATTCACTATGATCTCCATAATATGATGTCCATTTCCCATAGAAATATATGTACACATAAAATCAATAATTTCACATAAAATACATATTTTTATATACTCATGAATATAAATTTAATTGTACATATACACATATGCACACGTGTACATAAAATGCCTGCGACTTATTTGTATGTTCTTTTCCTACCTTTCATCCCAACGAGAAATTTATAATGAATTTGGATTCTTACAATTGAAAAATATTACTCTTAATACATATATATGTATATATATTATATATGTATATATGTATATATATGTATATATGTATATATCATAGATGTATATAATACATATATATTAATATATATAATACATACATATGTATTAAGAGTAATTAATATATATATAATAGTGAAATGGAGAATCTTTAACATACCCTAAGTTCCACTGGTATCTTCATTTTTAAAAATCCATAAAATTGATGAGTAAGAATTTTCTTGATTATTATTTCATTAACTCATTCCATATGTCTGTGATTACTGGTTTCTTGAATACATTCTTCTCGGAGCTATCTGTCTTTGGTTTTTACTCTCTCTTCAGTTTAGGTCTTATTATTTTTTCTTACTCAAGTTGGTAGTTTTTTAATATCTGTTGCAATATTTTTAGTGTATCTTTAGTTTTTAAATGTGCAAGTGTGTTCATTGTATATATGGTCAAATGTACAGTGCTCATTTGCATGTTTCTTACAAAATGTATGTATTTGAAAAGTCCTTTGCATCCAGAGATTGGTGACCATGTTTATTTTTTGTTGTATTTCATGTGTTTTCCATTTTTATTTTTTACATTTAGCTTTTTAAACTATCTTGTTAACACAATTACTACTGCCCACTTATTTGTAGCATTTACCATTTACTGAATGCTAACATTCATATCCTATAGGGTGTATCTGTTTTCTCCATTTGTATAGTAACTGTGACTTTGCAACATATTTTACAATCTTTCAGATTAAGTATTTTTTGTAAAGAAAAAAAGTAAAATTAAAAAGTGAGGGAATGAGGAGTGAGAGGCGGAGAGAGGGAAAAGGAGGGAGTGTGGGAGGAAGAAAGAATGCTTTTTGCAGTTATTTTGTTATTTCAGATAAATTTTTAGAGCATTTTGTCACGTTTACTTCCAAAATGTTTCCCATATGGATTTGTAGATGAAAACCACCTGCGTATTTTCCATTTCAACTCTGATTCAAACTCTTCTGAATCCCCCAATTTATAAAGTTGCTTTTCTTCGTGTGGGTAGCACAGGCATCTGTTTGATGAGTTGAAGTACCACTTTCGCAACACGTATTCTAAGTGGTCAGTGCCACGTGAGGTGGAAGTTCTGCCCTGGTAGCAGTCAGTACATGCACATCTCTTCCCAAGGTTCTTCGTGCGCTTTGCTGAGTTATGCTTAGCTGTGTCTAACGGCTTGCCCAAGCCCGGGGCTCATAGGCAGCAGAGGTGGAAATCACACACCAGCCCAGAGGAGTCTGAGCCACTCACCTCAGCAGGCGTGCCCAGGAGGGACCACGGCAAGGATGTCAAGTTCATGGTCATTGCTGGAGATATAGCAGGTGTTTTGTTGCTAATGATACTCGTCGTTGGGATGGGGCAAATATTGCTCATCAGGCTAAATGTGTACACTTTAATAGGTTTTTAAATTTTAATTATATCTACTAACTTAATATATACTATAATTATCATATATAATTTTTGAAATTAATGATATATACTAATTGAATGTATAATTATCATATGTAATGAGTATATATGAAAGTGTTAATAGGCTTTCCTTCGCAACATCTATTTACATGGCTTACCTGGCTTCCTAAGAGTTCATCTATTAATGTGATATACTAATAGATGTATTGTTAAAGCAAGCCACCTTACTTTATTGATTAATCCATTTTGACTTTGGTAGATTTTATTCAAGGTAGTGCTGGTAGATATTCAGCTCCCTGAAAACAATATACACATACATATAAAGACATAATATTTAAAAAATTTTACAGATATAAAGGAGATGTAGCACATAATCAACAAATAAAAATACAGTATTCTATGCCCTTTACTGTAAGAAATTGATTCTCAGAACGATTCCCTGGATTTGCTTAAGTCTTGTTCTAGCTAAACTGTGGTAGCAACAGACACTTGGCTTCAATATGGATGTGGTGAAGGTCGGTCGTTATTTCTATCTATTTTGGTCCATGCGAGGCGTTCTGCAAGAAGATGCTGTTGGAATGTCACTCCTTCGTCCATGGGAGCAACTTCTTTGCCG
>PVJS01008934.1:0-24412 GCA_004027185.1 Glis glis | reverse complement strand
CAAGCGTGCGCCACCATGCCTGGCTAAGAATTAGTTTTCAAACACTGAAAGAATCTTTCAGTGGTGGGAAGAACCTGGTGGCAGGAACTTGGGGATGGGACCAGGAATGTGACTGTGGGCGGGGCCGTGGGTGCAGGAACTTTGAGGTGGGAATAGGTGTGGGGGAAATGGGGTCTGCAGGAAGGTGGTTGTGGGAACGGGGTGGGCAGGACAGGGGAGTGGGAGCAGGAGGTGAGAACGCGGGGGTGGGAAGAGAAGCAAGGCAGCTCCCTTGTCTGGCCTCTCCAGCAGACAGGTGAAAGAGCGCCCATCACTGTGAAATAGTAAATTGTAGAATTTATCTTTTAAAAATGAAATTTATTTGATTTTAAATGTTCCTGATTTAATTTTTAGTGACCATTTCTTTTTTGAAAAAAAGAAGCTGGCCTGATTCCTGACACGCAAGACGCTGCTCCTCTTATGTGGGAGAGTCGAGTACATCCTGCTCAGTCGCTCCCTTACCCGGCTTGCATACTGGGATTGATTGCTGCCGTTTTCGTGACTCGAAGAGGTTTTTGTGGTCTTTTTACCAGTTTTCTCATCATTAGCATGGCATTGGAATAAAATGCTTCTTGAAATTTTAATAAGATTCACTCGTGAGTCCACCTTGCCCTAGAAATTATAGAAAAGTTCATTTGATTTTCAAAATTTCCATTGATCGTTACTGATGCTTTAAAATTCTTGTACCTTGAGCTGATCATTGTAGTTACTAGAAACTTGTAAATTGTACCGATGTATTTGCCTCTGCACTTTTTATATTTTTCCTCTCCTTCAGTCTTCCCAAGCCCACCAGCTGGCTCTCGTGGGAGCCCTGGTTTGGATGACAGACCTCTGCCCGCCAGGCTGGAGGCCTCTCCAGCCTGGTCCCTGAGCAGCTGGTCCCTGGCCCTGTGTGTCCTCAGCGTCCGCTCATGCAGCGCGGTGGTGGCTGGGGGCGACTTTGTTTGGACTCACCATGATGATGGAGTACATTCTTCAGAGGAAGGTTTCTCTGGAGTTGTTGGTACTGCCCATCTGATTGACTGCTTCAGGGTCTCTGAGGAAAGAGGAAGGCCAAGGAGCTGGCCGAGGTCCTGCAGCCCACGCAGGTGGTCCTCTGGGTATAATTTCCTGCAGTTGGCTTCAGGCGGCCCAGGCCCTGCCCTCCAGGATGCATAGCTGCTCCCCCACTGTCCATGCTGACTGAGGGAGTGTGGGCCAGGCCACAGGTGCCAGAGGGCTGGGAGAGGAGGTGGGAGCAGGTGAGGGGCCTCGAGTCGGTCAGGTTTCCTCAGGAAGGGGCTCCACTCAGCTGGGATGCTGTAACAGAACCACAGGCAGGTCGGAGGCCCACAGCTCTGGAGGCTGAAGTCAGGGGTTGGGGGGGCAGGCGCTGAGAGCCCCATCCTGGTTTACAGAGGGCCTCTGCTCCCCGTGTCCCCGGCTTGCAGACCAGGGCCAGGCAGCCTTCTGTGTCTGCTTTATATAGGCACTGACCTCTCATGAGGCTCCGCCCTCGGAATGGATCTCCCAAAGGCCCCTTCTCCTAACAGGGGACCTAACCCTAACCCTCAACATTCAAACCACATCTGGGACTGAGCGAGCTGGGGGAAGGAGGACCCTGGGCGTACAGCACTGTCCAGCTCAGGTGGAGGATGGGGAGGCCCCGAGGGACAGGTCCTGTGCCTCCCTCCAGCGTGGAGGAAACACTTGTGGGTGCCACGCAGCCAGTCTCCATGCTCATTCGGCTGCTTTTAAGAACTTGTGTGTCTTTGATGCCTTCATCCAAACCTGCCTCCCACCCAGCAAATAGCTGAGCTGCATTTGATTTTTCTGCAGACTTCTGACTGCTTGTACTGAACCGAGAGCCACCAGGAATCACTCCAGACCAGTCTACAGGCCCCGCCTTGAAACATTTCACCGTGGGAAGGTCTGGTTTGTAAAGCTTTCCTATTGGTGGCCGTCTGTCACTGCCACATTTAGTGTCACAGCCAGGACCTGCAAAGGGCTTCCCGAGAGGGCCCGAGAGAGTCTGTACCTTGGTGGCTTTGACCAGTGGCTCCTTCCACCTGCTGTAGCCCCTTCTGGTCCTCTTGGCCCTACTGGGGGTTAATGGCCCCTCTTCTCAGCCGGTGGGTGTGGTGGCAGGTGGCACTGGGCACTCTTGCCATACTTGCTCACCAATCTGTGTCACCTGTGGGGCCAGCTCTCAGTGGGGTGGTCCAGGTGTATCTACACACAGATTTCAGCACATCCTGGAGCCCAGAAAAATATTTGTGATATTGAAAACAGCTTCTAATTAATCAGACTAAAAGAAAAAACAATAGATGACTTAAAAGGGTTTGCAAATTTGCTGGGCAGTGGAAATTAAATTATTCATACCCTTAGCCTCCCCGTCTAAATCCACTGGCAATGGTTCTCTCGCATTCCGGAGAGACATGAGCAGACTCTCAATACGCTTTTTAAACAGGTGGCCTTTGTATTGTACAATTAAGTTATGACCAAGAGGAGGAGTGAACTTGTAGTTAAATTAAGTATGGAAAACTGGTGGCACAGCAAAGTCACATCAAGTTGTTAGTATCTTAGTTTTTCCTTTTGTAAAACATAATATTTTTGTCTTAATTTGTTAACCAGGCATCGCCCTTAGAAAACCCCTCACCTCTAAACCTTGCAGGGTGAGCAGCGGGCTTCCCATCCCCAGTGCATAGGTGCTCCCTGGACAACCTTCTTGGACAATTTCAGCCCAAATTTCCTGTGTTTTCAAAAGGAAGACCTGCCTGCCGCTGACCCCAGCAGTGTGGGTCGGGTGGTCTGTGGCTGGCCCGGTATTGACACAGGAGGGGAACGGGGACAGTGGTAACTGGCTGGTGACCCTCCGCGTGAGGGTCCCCTGCAGCACGTGGGATTTGAGCCACAGGGCATTGGGCTTGCCACTTGAAGCCACTGTTGGAGCAATTCCAGGTCCACAGCTCTATTCTGAGAGAGTCGTTTCTCCCAACATCATTTCAATAGCATTTAGAGTTATTCATTGCATAACTGTGTGTACACTTGCGAATCGCGCTCTGCAATGAGCTTCGCCCGGGGACTGGATACTGAGAAGGCATCTGACTGGGTAGCTCTCCCACCTGACTTCAGGCCCGCAGGACACCCTGGAGTCTCCCCAGAGGCTAGGGAGCGGGGCGGGGAGAGCCACCCTCCCCCAGCCTAGGTGTGTCATTTGGTCTCTCTAGACATGGCCTCCTGGCTACTAAGGGCCCCTGAACTGCCTCTCAGTTATGGAAGCCGTCCTTGGTGCACAGAGGACCTGGCCCGCCCCTCCTGGCTGCTTCCTGCTCTCTGACCAGCCTTACACGCTGGCTGAATGAGAGGGCGCTGGGGAGCCTGGCATTCATGGGCAGGGGCCCTTCCAGGCCAGCATCTGGGAGTGTGTCCTGGGCCCAGCTGGGGAAGCGCCGCCTGTCAAACCTTCCTCAGTCCCACACGTCATCTTAGTCTTGCAAAAGCTCTGAGAAGTCCTGCAGGAAAGTACCCATTGAAGCCAGTTTGCCTGGCCTCCCCCAACTGTATTTACCTAAAAGATCACTTTTTCCTTAAACTCCCCGTGAGGAAGCTTTGAGGCTTCGAGCTCCTCGCATGTGGGTTCCATGGGCACAGAGTGGCGCTTCTGCTCACGTCTTCAGGACCCGCGCTCACCACTCGAGGCCAAGTGGAGGTCCTGGATGTGGGGTCTGCTGCAGCAGAATGCCCTTGTTCTTACGTAGTCAGTGCCATTTCAACAGGGTTGGAGCCACAAGCATTTCATATGCCATAAGGTCCCCGTCATGTGACCATGCCTCCGGCAGAGGCTCAATGCCCCACCACGGTCACAGCAGCTACTCTGGGACCCTGCCCTGCAAATACATTATTCCTAAGGAGTAAGGCAAAGGCTGCCTCCAGCAGTGGTCTTGGAGAGGTGAGGAGACACGAAGGAGTTCCTGCTAGAGAGGGGGCATGGTTGCGCACACCAGTGCGGCCACAGCTGGCTCAGGGGCGCAGGGTTAATGTTCCTGCCAGAGCCTCTGTTTCCACAGCCCCAGGGAGTCAGTGCGGTGACCGAGGCCACGGCCTCGCTTGGCCCTTGCCCGTGCACGGCGCCTTCTTCATCAGCTTCCTTCTTCCTCTACTTTCCTTTGCTTCTTCCTTCCTAACATCCTGTTTTGAGCACCTCTTCCTCTGAAGAGGGCTGGAGGGTGGCGGCTTCCCTCCGCCCTTTGCTGGCCGCGAGCCCTCCCCGCTCAGATAACACCAGACGCCAGTGATGGCTGGGCCAGGCTGCCAATCTATAATGTTCCTGGCCATGATTAATCTGATAAATAATAAATATATCAATCTAGTCTTTTAGACAAGGACAAATTCTTACCAGCAGGGAGGCATGAGACCTCTTTTACAGCTGCCTGTAGTGCTGGGATTAATTATTTAATGCTTAATTCTTCGGGAAATGAGAAAGTTTTGATTAATGCTGTCCAGTGTCGCTTCTTGCTTGTTTGATACGTGTCAGATAATTTTTCCTCGGCAGTCACTCTGAAGGAGCCAGAGGCTACCGTCATGGGGATCAGACGCTGAATTTCCAGAGATTAATTGAAGTGAAAATTTAGAGAAAGGAGCCAGAAGCCCCACCTGAGATAACCTTTCGGTGCTAAATTTAGCTCCATCGGGGTGTCGGCTCACCGTGTCTTTATGGGAAACACTCATTCGCAAGACTGGGAAAAACCGTGTTTGCGTCCCTGGTTTTTGTATTTGTTTCTGGCTCCCTCCCAGCCTGGCAGGACAGAATTACTTTGTTGGCTGATGGGTGGCCGTCGCCCTGGCTCTGGCAAAGGAGAGGAGGTCGGGGCAGACATGTCTATGGTTCTGAAGTCAGCCCCTCAGTGCCCGGGGCTCAGCCCTACTTTAGAGCTGCAGCCCAGAGTCCCCATGTCCTTCCCTGTGCTGCTCACTGGGGGGATCACTTCCTGACCTTCACCTGCTCTGCAGGTTCCCATCCCCCAAGCTCCAAAGCAGACAAGGTAAGAAAGAGAGAGAACTTCGTTTCCTAACATCCCGCTTGACTCCAGCTTCAAAACACCCATTTCCGCACAGACTGAGATAGCCGCTGTGCCATCTATTTTCTATCTTAATTTAGGGATTATGAAAATAAGAAGCCATCTGCCCAGACAGGAGAGAAGATGCATATGGAGATATTTTTAAAAAGTGGTGCAGGCTGCGTGAGGAGGAGCAGGTCCCATGAATGGACACTTGCAAGATGGAGCCTGCCGGGCCGGGCTCAGAGAAGGGTCCCCACTCTTTAAGCAAGAGCTTCCTAAGTCGCACGCAGGATGCCCCCTAAGGGTGTGAATCAGAGGCTCCTCGTACCAACACAAGCTGGCCGCTTCCCCCCCCCTCTCTGTACCCGGGCCTGGTAGCTAAGTGCTCCGAGGGCGCATCTGCCAGCTCCAGCCCACAGACACCTCACAGAGCAGGTGCCCAGAACACAGTAGACACACAGACTGAAGAGCAGCAGCCGGCACGGAGCGCTTCCCGCCGTTACAGTGCACGTGTCCTCTGAGAAGTGGGGAGTTGGTGACACGGCCCTGATCACCAGGGCAAAGTGTAGCAGCCATTCTGACTGAATTTACCCATCAGTTTAGTTCAACCCTTAGCAAATTCTGAAAAGTGATAGCTTTTGGTGTATGTGCTCTGAGTGGTATTGTTTAAAGCTACAGAGTGAGGCGCTGTGCTAAAAGAAAACTGAGAGAAAGGTTCTTACCTTTTCTTCTTTCCTTCTTTTCTTCTTCTTATTAACTTCACAAGCACTTGGAATTTGGAAAGAATGTAGCCCTTTCCCCAGGAGAAATGCACATACCTGCAAGTTATTTTTTTTAGTGTTGTTGTTGTTGTTGTGTGTGTGTGTGTGTGTGTGTGTGTGTGTGTGTGTTCAGTGTACAGAGAAGATGAGCCCTGAAGCAGACGCAGAGGGGGGCAAACAGCAGCCCCAAGCGCTGGTGCTACGCACACCTCAGGCGCCCCTGGCCACCACCGCCCTGCAGGAGAGTCGGGAGGCTCCAGGGACAGCGAGCATGGAGCTGAGTGGTGTCCATGTGATTCTGCCTGGCCATCCCAGTCCCCGGTCTCCAACACCCCTTCTCCAGGCTGTCCCAAAAGGGACGGAACCGCTGAGTCCAAGGGCTCCTCACAGGCTCCGCCTCGGCCTCAGAGGGTCAGAGCCACTGCACAGCAGGCTGTGGAGCCGCGTGGGTGGGCGGGTGGGGGCTCCCTGTGCTGGGCGCTCAGCCCCCCTCTCATCTCTGAGTGAGTCTCTGGTGCGTGGACAGCTCCCACCACTGGCACAGCATCTCTTGGGTCCATGTTTGGTCAGGGGGCCTGGCTGAGTCCTGCCTGCACACCCCACGGAGCCACCGCCAGGGGCACACTGGACTGCACACCACCACACACTGAGGCTGGGGTGCCCAGGAGGCCTGCCAAACAGGGACGGGCCAGCGGTGGCCCTCCGATGCCACTGACCTCAGACACACTCAGTCTCTAGCTTCACCTGCACTTCCTACCTGACACTAGCCCTGTCTTTGAAGCCAGAGTCACCTCTGCACTCAGGGACCCGGGTCTCGGGATGCGACCATGGCAGTAAAGAGCCAGGCTTGCCAACGCTGCTCCCCTACCGGGGAGCCCCCTTCACTGGGAAAATTTGTTTAGGGAATTTGTATTTTCGACTGCTTTCTTCTTGAACCTATTTGCATTTTAAATAATTAAAACATTAAAACTGAAAAATTTATAAATGAGAGCTGCTAAGAGAATCCTGCCTGGCAGACAATAGGAGAGAAATTATTACCCTGCTAGGGTTGCTTTAATGTCTTATCTGTCACTCTCCCAGAGGGGCACCACTGCCATAGCCAGGAGCCGTGCAGCTCCTGGGCACACACAGACACACAATGGTGGGCACACACGACACAGAGACACAACGCAGAGACACGGTGCAGAGACACGTCACCCAGCTGCACTGGCAGGGCTCCTCCCTCTCCTGACACCCTGTCCTCTCGTAGCCACTTGAGGACTCTATTTGGGGAGGACTTTGATCTCATTATGTAGCTAACCCAAACAGAATCTCTGCAGTCCTGGGGACCCCGGCCTCCCTCTCCACTCCCACCCACTTCCTGTCTGAAAGTTCACTTGGAGGGAGGGGAGGGCAGCGGTCGGCGGGCGGGGAGTGACAGGCGCTTGGTCCAGCGCGGCTCTGCCTGGTTGTAACAAGCGTCGGGACACTGGAAGCCACAGAAGCCGGGCTGGCCACATCATCAATCACTGCGCTGACAGTCGCCTTCAGTTTGTTTGTTCCACTCTGCATAATAAGTGATTGGATCAGGTTTAATTAGATATTGGGTAATCAATCATTGCCAACAAGGCCACTCAGCTTGGGATCTAGAAGCTGTGAGGAGAAAAAAGAAAAACAACAGCACATCTCATCTCGTGTGCATAAATACCGCAGCCATGAGCACACACCGTGGCGTGTGACCGAGAGAGGTAGAGAGGTGTCTGCGAGACGCGAGGAAGAGAATAATTCACATCTGTGCGCCACTTGCAGACAGCGCCGGGTGACATTTTACTTTCGCTGCATAATTACTTTTCAATATAATATAATATGCAGACCTGCGGGAGGAAGGAAAGCAATTAAATTATGCGCTGGTCCTTCCTCCTGCACCATCCCAGAAGTGACCAGGGGCTGTTGTCTCAGTGTGTGACCCTTGGGGTGAGGTCTGAGGCCACGCTGGGCACCCTGGCTTTTGGGGGTTCGCCGTTCAGGCTGGAGCCTCAGCAGCTCCCAGCATGGGCTTGGTCTCAACTCTAAGGCTCTCAGATCGCGACTTCCTGCTTTAACATCAGTAGCCAGATTCCCCTTGCAGCTCAGTAGACCCACGGAGGTAATTGACCAACTGTGGGTTATTCATTCATTTATTTATTTAAAGCCTCCGTTTAACCTCATGGGTGGAAATAACAGGGAGTATCATCACATTCATTATTGGGATGTCGAAGGTCATGTCAATGCTTGTCTGCATCTCATTAGACACAAAGGCGAGTGGGTCCGTGATGGACTCGGGATTGGAGTGTTCATTAAGGGTCAGCAGGAGGACCCTGTGGCCCTCGCTGCTCAGATGGACCTCCAGGCCTCCTTTGTGCCATAAAATAGAAACATCACTCCCGACTGATTGCAATTCCTGTGCGCAAGGAATAGGCACCTGGCTCCTGGAAAACAGGCTCCTCCGGGTCCCTGGCAGGAGGGGGGGTTTCTGCTTCCTCCTCCTGTCCTCGTTACACTAGAGGTCAAATTCTCTACTCACTGCAAGGCATCTGCCCACTCACTTGGAGGACAAGTGTGGCCACGTCACAGGTAAGCCGACACCTCCGTGCTCCGTGTTCCATGTTCCTGAGTGAGTGTCTGGAGGATGGGTGGGTGGTGGTGGATAGATGGACGGGTGGTGGATCTTAGGTGGGTGGTGGATGGGCGGGTTGTGGATGGTGGATGATAGAATGGATGGGTGGGTTGTGGGTGAGTGGCGGATAGTGTGTGGAGGATGGGTGGGTGGTGGATGGGTGGGTTGTGGGTGGGTGGAGGATGGATGGGTGAGTGATGGATGGTGGGTGGGTGGTGGATGGGTAGGTGGAGGGTGGGTTGTGGTGGATGGTAGGCGGTAGAATGGATGGGTGGAGGATGGGTGGGTGGTGGATGGGTGTGTTGTGGGTGAGTGGAGGATAGGTGAGTGATGGATGGTGGGTGGTGGATGATGGGTAGAGGATGGATGGGAGGATGGTGGGCGGTGGATGGATGGTGGATGGGTGGAGGATGGGTGGATGGTGGGTGGATGCATAGGTGCCGTAGTTCCTGGGGACTTATTCATCATCCTTGCACAAAGTATCACTCGCTGTGGTGGTCTGTTTCACCAGGCCCAAATGCTCTACTCCCTTATAGAAAAGAAAGGGAGGAACAGTTCCCCTTAGATTAAATAATGTGTTGAAATATAAATCTAGAACAATATCTGGTTTGGATATTCAAATCCTATCCATTATATAGAAAGACAATGGGCTTTTTACTGGATGGTAGAGCGTAAAGTAAATACAGCCATGAATAGTGCCTGCTGCATCCACTGTGGAGTCCAAGAGGCCAAGGTCGGGGCAGGAGCCCTTCCCGGCAGTGCTGCCTGGTGAGTAGCACAGGAGTCTGCAGCGCTCCTTCCTGGTGGACCCACCCGTCCCTCCCTGGCAGGATGTTCTGTGCCTCTGCTCCGCTCCCCTGGGGCCAGGGCCCCCCAGGACCTCACACCATGCCTGCTCCTCCTGGGGACAGACCTTGGGCCCCTGCGCTCCTGTTTCTGACCTGCCTGGCGATTCTCCCCAGTGGAGAAGGTCTGACTCCTGAGTCAGGCGTGTGATGAATGTGCTTGGTGGCATGGCGCAGGCGCCCGCTGTGCGCAGCAGGTGGACGGGGGAGGGTGCGTGGCCCGGCATCTCTCCCTGAGCGATGGCAAGCTCCCTGGGCCAGAGGCTGGTCTCTGACTGAAGACCTGGGGCTCAGGGCTGGCTGGGTGATTCTGTCCAGCAATGGCCAAGAACGGGGGACACAGATCGGGCCTGGCCCAGGCCCTGGGTGTCTAGAGGGTGGGCAGGGCCTGTTGGACATGGGGGCAGAGAGCTGGGTGGGCAGGGATCGTGGGGACAGGGGTTCTGCTGGGAACTGGGACTGCCTTGCGTGGTCTGCTTCCAGGATGTCCACGAGCTCCGTGCCAGTGTCGCGTCCTTGGCGTGTGCAGCTCTTCCCTCCTGCACGTCCCCTCTGGATGCACTCACGCGGTAAAGTGAAATACGCAGCCTCAGCTGACAGTATCTGCCCACTCATTCCCAATCCCCAATTTATTTGTCTTTTGTGTTCCTTCTTGGCCATATGGATGAAGGAGTTTTCCATCTGTCTTCAAAGCTCATTTTCCTTAATCCTGGATTAGCCTCGTGGCCTCTCCCCATTTTCAAGGGCGATGATGTCTTTTTTTCTGCTGTGCAGTAATGACAAAGAAATGGAGTACTGAGGATGCTTTATGGTTTTTACCAGGGAATTACATGATCCAGCATACGGGCCTGGCTTTTGCTCCCTTTGACACATTTAGCCCATTGTTTCTTTTGTTTTGTTTTTGCATTTAACAACATGAGGCAGAGAGGAGACGCAGCCTGTTGGAGGGAACCGCGGCTTGGAAGATGCCGTCGCCAGTGGCCACCTTGACCTTGCTGCAGAGTGGGGCTCCATGTCCCTCCTGGAGCAGCCCCCCTCTGTGCTCACACTCCTTCCTGTCCCCCAAGATGTCACCTCCTATGATGAGCTGCTGCTTTGTTAGCTCAGGGAGAGAGAACTGGGGTTAGCTGCAGGGGGGATGGGGATTGAGAAGGTCAGCAGTTCAGGAGAGAAGGAACGTTGTGAGGGTCAGGACAGAAGTACAGGTGCGCCGTGTCACAGCGTGACTGCTCCTGGGGAGGTTAACAGGGCAGAGAGTGCGAGTCCCAGAGTCTCAGTGTCTGCCCAGGATTCCCTCTGGCAGCTGCCAGCCATGCAGGGCAGGGCTCCAGGGCGGCACACTTACTCCTCTAGACTTAGCCCTGGCTGGAGTAGATGGATGGACAGGGAACTGCTTCCTCTAGGACGGAGGTGTGCAGCTCCAGTTTAGGTCCCAGGCAGATCAGAGAGGGGTTGAAGTCCTTCCGGAGCCCAGCGAGAGCAACAAGGTGCGGGAGTCCAGGCTGGCACAGGTGCACACTGCTGGCTCCTTCCACCCTACAGCAATGAATCTCCAGGGTGAAGCTCCTGGTGCTGACGCCCCCTGGGCAGATGTCTCATGGAGGAGGCAGCATTCTCTTCTGCCTGCTCCCAGCTGCCTTGAGGTATGGAACTTCAAGAGCTGCACCACCCTCCAGAGAGGAGGTGGAGCCATCAGCCTCAGCAGGACATTCATTGCCTGAGGGATGGGCAGGGCCAGGAGGAGCCAGAACCCAAGGGGGCCGGGTGAGCAGAGGATCGCTTCCCCAGACCTGGAGCGGGAGCCCTGTGCTCAGTGGAGGAGCTTGCTTGCAGAGTCCGGGGCTATCTAAGAGAAGACTCCACTAGGAGACAAAAGAACCGCCCAGGCGAGCCCAGGTCAGTTGCTTGGACTTGGATGAGCCCACGGGGGCCTCTGCAAGCTCCCACTGCCTGAGGACCTGGAGGCCAGCGTGCAATTCAAGATCGGTTCAAGGTCAGAACGCAATGGCTTCACCATGCACCGATAACCACAAGGGCGTAGGGGAGGCCGTGCGAGGCGCTTCCTGAGAACAGCATGGACAGTGATGAGCAGCTTTCCAAACTCGTGAAAGGGACTCTTATTTGCTACGATGGTTCTGCCCTTGGGTCAGGAGACAGGGTGACAGGAGCTGGATCTCCACTCCTCTTGGAGCTCCCTCTGCCTCTACTTTCTCAGGACAGAGGCAGAGTGCAGAGGTGGGCTATACCCTTCACAGACAGCCCAGGGAGCCCCGGGGGGACCTCAATAGTGAGTTAATTATGCGTAGACATAGGACCTGTGAGCTATGCGCCAACCAGGGCTGGCGAAGTTCCCGTGTGGTGTCCCAGCCCTCAATTTCACCATCCGTGGAGTAGCTTTAGAATGGGCCCCAGACCCAGGCTTGTGGACCACTCAAGGCCTCCGGGGTGCTGGAGCCGGTTCTCCTCCAGCCATCGGAACCGAGGCTGGCTGGAGCTGCCCTCTTGCCATGGGAGTCATCTGACGCAGGGCCCATGTGGGGTTTCAGTCTGGTGCCCTGCAGCATGTGTCTCTTGAGTCATCTTCTAGCCAATCTCTGGCTCCCGGGAGCCAAATGGATTTTCTATCCCAGCATGGATTGTGGAAGAAACACGAATCCAAAACTTCGAGATTGCACAATACCGCAGTTTAATCTTACTGTTTTATAAAACAGTTTTGTCCTAGGCTCGAACCACAATAAAAGTAAACAAATAAATAAACGGAAATGTGCATTTTCCTATGCCCTGTCACTTGGAAAGTGTGTGCTGTTCTCTCAGACCTAATAGGACACGACTGAATGGTGCCAGCCAGGGTGGCCAGGTGCGCAGGTGCACAGGGCTTGGGAGTCAGCGCCAGAGGTGGCGTGGGGCAGCATACCTCGTCACCCCACATGCTGCGCTTACTCTCGGGTGACACTGTATGCCTGACAGTGTGCCTCAAACCTCCCCCGGGCTGCCGGCACCAGTGTCATCCGAAAACCTCTGTGGCCTTCTCCTCAACAAGCAACTCGGTGTCATGAATGGTAGTAAGTGACGGTACATGCATAGATAGTATATGTGTATGTATTGTATATGTACCCGTGTACATGCATTATGTACACAGGTGTTTGTGTAGTTACCTACAAAGCTGAATATTTAAGTCCATCTACGATTAATTTTTTAATTTTTTAAAATAAAAATTAAAGTTTTACGTAATTTTGAGATCACTGTAGATTATGATGTAGTTTTAAGGTTTGTGAGTGTATGGTACTGAGTATCGAACCCAGGGACATTGTACCTCTGAGCAACATCCCCAGTCCTTTTTACTTTTTGCTAAGATGCTGAGGGTCTGGCTAAGTTGCTGAGGCTGGCCTCGAACCTACAATCCTGTCTCAGCCTTCCAAGTCCTGGGATCACAGGCATGTGAGACCCTGCATACTTCCCACCCAGTGTCCCCCAATGGTAATATCACAGTATCATAACCAGGGAGTGGCCACTGGTACAATCCATGGGGCTTATTTAGATTTTACCAGTTTTGCACACACTTGAGTGTGCATGCAGATATGTTCTGAGTGTGTGTGCAGATGTGTGTGTACATGTGCGCATGCACTGTGTGTTTATACGTCCACACGCATGTGTATACATGCATGTGCCTCTGTGTGTGTTAGCGTCACAGCAGTGCGACCATGCACACAGCGTCCTGTCACCACACAGACAGGGAGTAGAGCCACGCATCAGCGTGCCAGAGCCGCCCTCTTGCATTTGCTGCGACCCCCTCCTCCCTTCCCCGTCCTGCCCTCGGTCACCACTACTTCCCCTCCATCGCTGCGTTTGGTGAATGGTCTATAAATAGAGTCACGGGGCTTGTAAGCTCACCCAGCAGGACCGTCTCGAGTCCCCCCTGGCTTCCTCCTGTACGAATGGTTCATTCCTTTTTATGAACAAGTGGTGTCCATGGTGTGGAAGGACCAGCACGGTCAGTCACTCGGCACTGAAGGTCATCTGGGTCATTTCCAGTTTGAGGCTATTATGGATGGAGCTGCTGTAGTCATTCTTGCAAGGTGTTTGTGAACACAAATTCTTCCTCTGGGGGCTGGAGATGTAGCTCAGTAGTAAGGCACTTGTCTAGCAAACAAAAGGCCACGGGTTCTATCCCCAGCACCACACACACACACACACACACACACACACACACACACACACCTCTTCCCCTGGGACAATGCCCAAGGCGCACCGGCAGGGTGCTGAGACCTGCCGCCTCCTTCCTCGAGGGTGTGTCTCCCACCGACGGGAGCAATCAGCTTCTCCCTGTCTTCACCCACATTTGGAGTTGTCACTATTTTTCATTTGATTAAATATTTCTGACATTAAAAACTAGTGGGAAAACTGAAAATTTTACTATCTGTAAGTTTGATCCTCTGCCTCTTTTAAAAAGAGAGGATCCCAAGGAAGCAAAACTTGAATTTACATCCAGTTAC
The DNA here is from genome assembly GCA_004027185.1 of Glis glis. Classification (NCBI taxonomy): domain Eukaryota; kingdom Metazoa; phylum Chordata; class Mammalia; order Rodentia; family Gliridae; genus Glis; species Glis glis. The sequence continues at coordinate 10,597 of PVJS01008934.1, read as the reverse complement.
TAGTTTCTGTTAGGTAAAGTCTATTGCAGTATCCACAGCGTCAGGTCCACCCTGTTGGGGGAGACATAAACAAAGTGTGCTTCTTCAAGAGACTCCAGCCATTGAACTTGTCCCGTTTTGTTGATTTCTTCCTTGAACATGAAAAAGAAAATTTCCTCCCAGAGAGGGACCCTCACTTTAGAACTGGGGACCCCTACATGAGCTGACCCTCCACTCAGGGTACCTCTTTAGATCTGGGGACCCCTGAATGTGCTGACCCTCCTCTCAGGGTGATCCCTTTAGAACTGAGGACCCCCATGTGAGATCTCTCCTCTCAGGGTGCCCCCATTAGAACTGGGGACCCCTGTGTCTGCTGACCCTCCTCTCAGGGTGCCCCCTTAGAAATGGGGACCCCTTCAAGGGCTGACTCTCCTCTTGGGGTGCCCCCTGTACAGGTGTCCTCTCCCTCTACGAGGCAGAGGGCAGGATGTGTCTGGAGGTGGGGGGAGACGCCTGAGAAGCCCGAGACCCGCATGGCGCCTGTTGTGTATTTATATACCTCTGGGGAAACTGAACCACCCTGGCAGAGAAACCCGTCCACAGGCAGAGAGCAGGGTCCTGCAGACCTGGCCTGGCCTCCTTCCCGCCTCGCCTTGCCAGGTCTGAGGTCTAGAGAATCCTACCCGGGTGTGCACCCGAGTCCCTGATGCTTGAGAATATGTCCCTCCTCGATGGACTGTTGATGACAGTCACCCTAATGTCTACGATGGCTGTGATTTGGTGCCACAGAGGAGACATGACTGCAAAGGTCTGTGAAGGCCCACATTCAAATACCTGCTGTCGATCTCCAAACTGGGACTAGAATGAGACAGATTTACAAACACGGATTCAATAATTGATCTGCAACAGCAATTTACAAATCAGGACCTCTCTGCTGAAACACAGGCTCCCCTGTTTTCCCTTCACAACTAGGTATCTGCGGTGGGCTCTGCCATCCTGGGAAGGAGAAGGGGCTGGGGGGACTTGCCTTCTCCCCGCAGGTGCCCGGGAAGTTCAGAGCGGCTGCCAGCCAATGCTTGATCAGGGATGAAATACGCCGAGGTGACACATCTTGCTCTGCCTGCTTTTCAGGGATGGTCATTAAAAATGAAGCAGGGCACAAAGAGACCCAGAAGGCCCCGTGCTCTCTGCAGATACAAGAGAGGGACACATTCACAACATGTCAAGAACAATATCCATTTGTGTTTACTCTTCAGACCCGCTGAGCAGCCTTGGCGACCAGAGCCAGCGAGGGTTTGCCAAAGACAACGGAATGGCCTTTGCGATAGACGAGGGCTGGAGGGGGACCTGGGGAAGGGGATTGGGGGAAGACGCCTCGCTGCTCGTCAGTGGGAAGTGGTCTGCTACACGTTCGAAAGTGGTCTGCTCTGAGCTCACGTGGAAAAGAGTTTGTAGCCATGGACAATGTGTCTTGCTTAGTGTTCGGAGTATTTTTTTCTTTAATAATATATTGATGTGAGCAGCTTGGGCCTGCCAAACAAATTCTGTACACAAAGTCAACTGTTGGAATGAGGCTCATCAGCTGGCAAAGAGCACTCAGGTAGAAGGCCTCTCAGGAGCCAGCCCTGCCAGCCACGTTGCTCTACAGAACGGATGGCTCCATCCGACGCGCTCATAAATGTTTATTAAAGAGCACTTCTGCCAGCTTACAGACAAAAGCAGCTGTGCGGCCGCAGTGTCAGTAATTGGCTTTTCAATGATACTGTGAGAGGGCTTTCTGGGGACCACCAATCTGTAGGAATTGGGCCGTGGAGCAGGCGCTGGAACACGAGCAAGGCCAGGAGCAAGTTTCTCGCACCGTGAGCATGAGAGAGAGCCATCCAGGGCTTCCAGACCAGCTCCTGCCGCTTATTATCTTTTCTTCTCAAGAAAAGAGGAAGTCATTATGTCTTGTGTTTTTATTTATTCCTTGAATGCCTTTCTTCCAAGCAGGGAGATTGGTGAGCTAGAACTCCCAAGCATAGCTTCAGAGAACTGCCCAGTCCCTGGGGGCTTACTCGTGTCAAGAGAAAAACTTTAGGCAAATTAAAGTCAGCAGAGTTTATTACAGCAAAGAACAATTTATGAATCAGGCAGCACTCAGAATCAGAAGAGGTCCAGAGAGCTCCACCCAGCAACGAGGTGGGTGGTGTGACCTGAGCAGTGATTCCTCAGAAGTGGTTGGCTTCTTTAACAGGCTGAGCTCAGCGCATATTGGCTCAGAAGTGATTGGCTGCTGTGATGGGCTAAACTCAGCCCTGTGATTGGCTCAGAAGTGATTGGCTGCTGTGATGGGCTGCACTCAGCTCTGTGATTGGCTAAGAAGTGATTGGCTGCTGTGATAGGTTGAACTCAGCCCTGTGATTGGCTGGACCTCTGCTATTTGTCACAAACATGTACTCTGAAGGTAGGTTGCGGTTTGTTTGCATACTAAAGATGCTATATAAGGAGATTGTGTTAGGGTTAAATTCAATTCGTTTTAATGCCAGGGTGGTGAGGTGGTCCACCCTATGCCCCCTCTCTCAGCACCTGCCAGCCCCCCCAACCCTCCTAGAGTAGTCACTTTCAGTAAGACTGGCCTAAGCTTCCTGTCCATTCAACACTGAAAGTAAAAGTGCAGGAAAACACTGGGATCCAGTGGCGTTCATGGCATAAATAAAGCTGTCTGCCTCTGGTGACATTCTCACAATCCAGGCCGCAGAGCTGCCCAGTGGCTCTCGGGAGCATTCATGAGCTGCCCCTGGGTGTTTCTGCTAGGCCGCCTGAGTGTGACAGCACACATGAGGTTCTGAGAACACTACTCAGTCTCAAGCTCACTTCTCTCATGATAAAACAGCTACCTGGAGAGATGGCTTGGCTCGTGAGGCCCAGGCTGCCCGTCCAGGGAGCCGCTGAGGGAAGCAGCAGGTCTGTGTTTAAATGACGGAGGTAAGCCAAGAACACCAGCACACCCCAGCCAGCCGGGCTGCAAATGGTAGAGCCGCGATGGGGTCCGCAGCTCCAGGGCCCTTCCTCCTTTCTTCTTTTGAGAACAGGGTTGTGTGGGAAGGAAGGAAGGAAGGAAGGAAGGAAGGAAGGAAGGAAGGGAGGGAGGGAAGGAAGGCGCTCCTCTAAGCTCCTTTTGTGGACATGCCGCGGGCCTTGCTGTGTGCGTTGCCAGAAGAGCCGAGCACAGGATGAGGCCACGTGAGCTGCGTGGTTGAACAAGGCTAGGAGAAATGGGCACCTGTGGCTCCAAAGACAGCCATGCCGCCAGCTCCCTCTGGTCACCCGCCCACGGCCAGACCAGGCTGAGCACTCACGCCTGCTGCTAGCCCCCTGTTACCTCTGTGGGTACAGTCAGCCTCCATATCTCCAGGTTCCCCAAAACTCCGATGGCAAATATTAGGAAGAGGCTGCATTTGTACTGAACATGTCATTATTCTCTCAGTGATTCAGTATAACAACTATTCATGTATCATTGACATTGAATTAGGTATTGTAAGCAAGCCAAAGATGATTTGAAGTGCACGGGAAGATATGCCCAGGGTATATGCAAATGTAGGAGGGACCCGAGCATTTGTAGACACTGGTGTCCGGGGGTCCTGGAACCCATCCCCCGTGGTCACCAAAGGATGACCACATTTCCACTGCTACCTGATGAGAAGAGCCTGCTCTCTGCTGGCCCCAGCTCACAGCGAGGACACTGGGCCATACTGATGGTCCGCTCTATACTGGTGGAACCTGCAGGACAGAGACCCCCCACCGGGCCAGTGCTCAGCAAGCGAGGCCCCACCCACCAGCGCAGGTGCAAGGAGAAAGCAGAGAACTGCTCCTGTTCACTCCTTTACCCAGGGACACTTGCTACTTCCCCAGTGCTGCCTAAGTCTTGCGTGTGACAGAGCCGCCGATGGGCGCTGGCGCTGCATACAGAGGGAGCATGGAGACAGCGGGCACTGAGTGACGGAATCAGAGCCAGGAGCCGCATGGTTCCCAACACACCGGGTCTCACGAATGTCTCAGCGCATCTGCCCGACATGTCCTGGTGTTTAGGGAGCTGCGACTCATGGCAGGGGGGCTGGCCTCGGCCCCTCAGCAAGACACCCCCACCTGAGCTCAGGTGTGTCTGTGTCCAGGGTTCTCCTCCCCAGTGTGAGGAGCTCGCCTGTGGGCAATGAGGCCTCCCCAGGCAAACACCAGGGGCCTGCTCCATGCCGGTGGAGACTTTTGTCTGTGAAGTCTGCTATTAAAAACAGGTTGCAAACCAGGCATGGTGGTGCACGCTTGTAATCCCAGTACTTGGGAGGCTGAGACTGGAGGATCTGGGTTTGCAGCCGGCCTCAGCTACTTAGTGAGGCCCTCTGCTACTTAGTGAGACCCTGTTTCAAAATAGAAAATAAAAAAAATAGGGCTAGGGGTGGAGCTTGGAGGTAGAATGCCCCTGGGTTCAATCCCCGGTACGAAAAAAAAAAAACAGGCTGCCATGAATAAATGCAATTTACCCATCTCCTATTCCACATGTGCCACCCGGCGCGGACCATGACGTCCCATGGGGAGGGCAGGTCAGTGTTGTCCTGTGGTCACTGGGTGGGCACTGGGCACTTAGCCCTTGGTCAGTGCCAGGATTCCTGAGGCAGACAAACAGGGTATGACTGTATCGTTTGCTCTAGTAGCTGGCAAGGAAGACAGACATTAAGGCCAAGGGGCCAGAGCTGCAAGCGCAGGGCAGCGTGCTTGAGTACGTAAGCCACTTTTCTTGGAGGTGACCCTCCCCGGGCGACTTTCCTCTTTATTTCCAGCCCAGCATTTTTAAATGTCACAGCTGGGTGACTGCAACCACCCTTCAGCCAGAGGAGCCCCTGGAGCACCAAGGAGAGGTCCCTGAGGCCTTCATATTTGGGACTTGGTCCTGGAGGGATGTCCTCTTCCCTTCCATGACCTGGGAGGGTGACAATGATGTCAGGTCTTTCCCACAGAAAAGGGAGGCTTTGCACCTGCCAGGGTGTGTTCTAGAACTGCTCCTGTGTGATAGTAAACAAAGCCTTCCAGGAATCGGTCTACGGAGGGGGCAGGCTAGGGAAGGAAGTGGATTACAGAGCATTCAAGTGAGATTTCTAGAACAGGGGAGGAGACATGTGTGGTCCTGGGTCAGCACTGGGCCCCCTTCATTATTCTACCTTGAACTGATGCTAAGAAAGAAATTCTAGGGAGTCTGAAAATACATCTCCAGAATGTGTCATTTATATTATTGATCTGTAAATTGTTTCACCTACTGGAGACAAAAAAAAAAAAAACTTGTTAATGGAGGAAATTTACTTGTCTTGATGTCTGCGGAAGATTCTTCCTCCCTCAGCTTTGGTTTTGGCAGTCACACCCCAGGCAGCACTGTCTCATCACCTCCTGGCTCTGGTCACGGTCCACAGACAGACACGAGTCCCCCCAGATGCACGGAGGGCGTGGGTGCGCACAGGTTGACCTCTCTTATTTAATTACAGGGAAAACAGCAGGAGTCACTGTTGTGTCTCTTTCCTACCAAGGGACAGACTGACTTATTTTGCCTGTAAATTGCTGCACTTTAAATGTCAACAAATACATTCCGTGATACTCCCAGGATTTTTCTTTACATAAAAATATTAAAGTGTGCATTTCACATTCAGGGCAGGAAGTCTCCTCACACCTGCCCACCACAGGTACGAATTATTGTGTCTGTGCCCTCTATATGCTGGGCTCGGATATACCACATGTGTTTCAAAATAAGATACTTTGGGGATATTCAGGTGAGTATTCAATAAATAAAACAACTTACAAACCATTCCTTAGAAGAAAAGCATTTCCCAAACATTTTACCAACTCAGATGCGGGTTTCATTTATATGGTAATATTTAAGGGCTCACCTCTCTTGTATTGCCGTTTCCAGTCCACACTAACTAAATCCATTTTCAATCAGCCGTGTCACCTTGTAGGTGCTGTGATTCAAGGTTGCCCCGGTGTCGTCCCCGGTCAGCTGACACCCAGGAATATCATTCCACAGTCCAGAACATGCGCTCTACAGAACAATAAGGATAGCTTAGGAAAATCACAGGACCGGGATTTCTTCTCCAAGTTATGAAACTTGTGAGGACAGAGGTCGGGCTCTCTGCAAAGGCTCTCGCTGCACAGTGGGGTTGGGGGTTACAGAAGCTCTTTCTGACACCTTCAAGCTACATGCGCACGGATGACTGCAGCCAGAGCCGGTGGACCAGGCGCTGACTGGTTTGGGAAGTTGTTCTGACTTCTTTTCCTGCATGCAGCAACCTCAGGTCAGCCAAGCTGTCTGCGGCCCCTGTTTGGGGCTGTCTGTGGTGTGATCCCCAGCCAGGACTTCACATGCCACCGCTGACCTCCCACACCCGGTCACATAGCTGCTCTGCATGCATCTGTGGCCAGCTGGGAAGACTCAGAGCTTTGAAAATGAATTCACACGAGCCGCTCCCTCAGGGCACCGGCTGCATGAGAACCGCCACAGAGAAGTTATCCTGCCACTTCTACAAACAGCAGGCAAGACTTTATGAGGGACTGTCACAGCAGGAGAAATGAGGGAGCAGCAGAGGTTGACAGCTTATGAGAGGCAGAGGGAGCAGATGGAAGATCACTAGAACTTGACTAGGCACTGGGGGTGCAGGAAGAGCATACCAACCGGATAGCGAGGGTGGGCATCCTCCCCAAATAAATTGGGTGACCAAGGTGGAGGCCTTGTGGAGAAGAATCTCAGGGTTGCCCGGGGACGTTTGGTCCAGGGAGTCCCTGTCACGTTGCTTGGGTGGGCGGGCATTGAGGAGATGCTGCGCTTTATGGCTGCTGTCCCGTGACTGTCAGCCATGCTCCCTGTTGCTCTCAAAAATCAACAGGTTTGAATCCCACATCCCCAGGCTATGCTGCGATCTCACACCATGAGGACAGTCAGAAGGGGCGCTTTGGACCAGGCGGGACCCCAGTTTTGCCATCCCTCAATATCCACTCATCCAAGGGACACGTTTCAGCTCATTGGATCAATGTGGGTTAGTGGCACCCTCAAACGCCCGTTTCCATTTCATTGACTGGCATGCCAGGTACGAGAAGTTTAGGTGCACATAAAGAAAAGGAAACGTAAACTTTGATCCAAACGCAGCTGAGAAGGAGCTGAGGGGCGCAAAGGGGTGACGGTCACAACGTGAACAGGCCCGGGCATTTGATCTGAAGATAAGAATGGCATCGTGTGATGCTACACACATTCTGAGATTTAAACACGTTGCGTGCAGGTTGCTTTCTGTTTGGTCCATTCGTACAGCCTTCCGAGCTTGGAATAGCAGACGCTCCTTCTAGACGGCACCTCCACCTCTGACACGTGTTCCTTTCTGCTTTGAATGACTGCACAGTGTCACTATGTTGACAAACCAGGATAAGCAAAAGGGTTTCTCCCCCTGTGGTCACTGCAAAGAACACTGCCACCTTTTCATAGTCTGGCACATTTAAGCCCAGGGGATAGGTTCCCAGGGGTGAGTCTCCTGGGTCAAAGAGTGTATTGTTTCCTTAGTTGAAGGAGATGTCGCCAGGTGCTGCTTTCCAGAAATGCTTTAAAACATAGAGTTTGCCGGGCGTGGTGGCGCACGCCTGTAATCCCAGTACTTTGGGAGGCGGAGACCGGAGGATCCGGGTTCGCGGCCAACCTCAGCGCGCATGCGCGCGTGCACGCGCGATCTCTCTCTCTCTCTGTCTCTCTCTCTCTCTCTCTACCTAGTGAGGCCGTCTGCAACTTCGTGAGACCCGGTTTCAAAAATAAAGCATAAAAAATAGGGCCGGGGGTGTAGCGCGGAGGTAGAACGCCCCCGCGTTCAATCCCTGGTACTGCAAAAATAAATAAATAAATAAATAAAACATGGAGTTTCCACCAGCAGCATGAGAGCGCTCTGCCCCACCGCTCCTCGTGGACTTCTTTCCCCTCCCTGTCCTCCTGCCACGCGGGCGCTGCATCTTTGCCTTTGTGCTCAGATCTCCTCTTCTGTGGGCTGCTTCTTCATATCTTTGTCAACTTTCTGTTTGGACTTGCTACAAATACTCTTACTCCGAATTCTACTGACACTCGGTTGCATCTTGTGCCAGATGAAATAGTTTCAGCATGGGTGAAGTCAAAGGCAGCTCTCCTTCCTAGCTCCACATCTCCCATTGGGCAGCAACTCTCTGTGTACACGTGAACTCCCAGGCTTTTATGCGGTATGTCTTATTATTTTCCTCAAGTAAGTCATTTATGGGCCTTCATCTGACTCCCTTCCGTGCATGGCAGGGTGTGTTATCTTTCTCTCCAGGTAAGAATGTTGCTGCAGCTGCACTCACTGGGCATGCCATCCCCCTCCACAGGGGCTAGGACCCTCTGTGAGATCTCTCCCACCTGCCCCAGGACATTTGTCCACCTGCCCCTTGTCCTGCCAACTCGCACCAGGTCAGCGCTGGGCACTCTCCCTCTGTGAACTCTAGTGCAGGCTCCTCCGGCCCTCAGGGATGGAGCCCAGCATCCTTCTCTACTTGGGCCACCCCAGCACCCTGGCCAGGTGCTCCCCTGTCCCCGGGCCCCGCACACCTGATGCTCACAGGTGCAGGTGCAGATGCTCCGGGGTCCCCGCCTTTGCAGAATCCTGGAGGTCTATGTGTTCTCTCCACCCCTGAGCATGTTCTTGAAAGGTGTGCCCTCAGACCCGGAAAACAGCTTCTCCAAGGAAGGTGGAGCTGCAGGCTGGGGTGACCCAGGAGGAGACCAAGACACTAACACACAGCCATGCCTTGAGATAGGCACTGAATAGACTGGGTCCCTGATTCTTTGACAGGGCATCTCTGTAGTGGGTCCCAGAGAAATCCCCGCAGCCCCCCCATGGATTTTGTCTTAGGTGGGCTCCCTTTTACCCCGCCCCAGGCCTGGGAGGCTACAGACCTGCACAGAGAGGACTTGTGTTCAAATGGACCAAAGTTACAGCCCCTGAAGCAGAGGCTTCAGGGAGGAGGTCTATCCTACATAGAATCAGGAACAGGAGTCCCTTTTGGGCCTGAGATTACACACCTTGTGCCCTTGGAGCAGTTTTAGAAGATGCTTCAAGGGGTACAATGGCTAACCTCTCTGCTTGATGTTGTTTAGTAGAAAAAGGTGTGTGACGAATGCTCCAGCATTTTGTGTGTTCCCTGAACCCTGTGTCCATCTAGAAGCAAGTTTTCCAGTAGATGTAATTATAGAATATTCCGCATATGAGTTTACATTCCCTATTTTAAAGCTTATGGCATGGCAAAATTTAGCTATAAGGACAGTCATCCCTTATTTAACTACTCATAGCAAAACTATTAATACTAGTAAACTGAATACCTTACAGTGGGGATATATTAAATAAATCTTGTGGTATTTATACAACGTAGTTAATACAATGGTATTATTAAATTACATTTGATGACAGAAAATAACCATATATAATCCCTACACATTAATAAATAAATGAAACACAGTTTAAAAAAAAACAGACATCTCGGGAACCATTGTTAATGACTGACATTAAAGTAACTCATAAAGTTACAAGGTAGCATTGCTACAGTGTTATTTAAAAGCAGTAACAGGATTTATTTCCAGGTAGTAGGATAACAGCTGTCTTCTATCTTCATTTGGGTTATCAGGATTTTCAATCATGTATTGCTTTTGTAACGAATGTAAAAGCTACCAGAAACCACATTACTGGCCCTGTCACCCAGTCCCCACACTTCCCACCAGCTCCAGTCGTGCCAAAGGCTGTTGTTTGGGCATTACGGGTCTTGCTTTTGAATTCAGGATCTCTGCAGGCAGAAAGGCCTTTCCCCCTTGGTGCAGTTGGAAATGCATTGGCAAAGAACGTCCTGGGCACGTGGCTGTTTCCTCCTGGGAAGGATTTACACTGTGCGGCTCTCAGGTCAGAACACCCTGGATTGCGCAGGCGGTGTGACACATCCTGGGACCAGAGCCCAATTTGTGGGGCAAAACTGGAGGGGTCGGTGTGCAGGAGGGCCCTGGGGAGTCAGGCAGGGAAGCCAGGCAGATCACAGGGGACAAGCGAAAGTCTATGGTCCTCATCTTTCCAGTCAGGGTGAAGTTGGGAACTGGGCCAGAAACAGCCTTCCTGGGACCCTGAGCTACGCAGAAGGTGGGGGAGGAATCGAGAGGACAGACAGACACCCAGCTGAAGCCCGGACACAGAAAGACTCAAAGCCTCACAGCCCTGCCCCACCCCTGCAGAGGATGAGCAGGCTAGAGCCGCCTCCCTCCACAGGGACTCAGCTCTGCGCACACAGCAGTGTCTGGGTGTGCTAGCCATGTTAACATCCCTGGCCACTCACATATGTGTAACTGGCATATGCAGACACAGCCTGCACACACACATGCACATATTTGCAAAGGCATGATGATGCACAGTGTCTTGCATGTACACACACAGCCTGCACACACACATGCACATGTTTTCAAAGGCATGATGATTCAGTGTCTGACATGTGCAGACACAGCCTGTGCACACACATGCACATGTTTGCAAAGGCATGATGATGCACAGTGACTGGCATGTGCAGACACAGCCTGTGC
>PVJS01008933.1:0-51750 GCA_004027185.1 Glis glis | reverse complement strand
GAGAGAGAGAGAGAGAGAGAGAGAGAGAGAGAGAGAGACGGGGGGAGAGAGAGAGAGAGAAAGAGAGAGAGAGACACACACACAGGGAGAGACAGAGAGAGAGCTGAGGCTGGCCGCGAACCGAGATCCTCCGGTCTCTGCCTCCCAAAGTACTGGAATTACAAGCATGCGCCACCACGCCCGGCTGTCTTACATATTTTTATGTAAAGCATTTTTAATTATTGCCTTAAAATTGACTATCATAATTGTTTTAATAATTTTGTATGTGATTTTGTTTGTTGGGTAATTATGCATGGAAAGTGATTTCTACTTATTTTTCAAATATTTACAAGGCAAAATATGAATTAAATATTAGCCTTCTTCCCAAACACAGATATTGAAGTAGGATTTAGTTATTCATTCACTCAACATTTATCAAGTATTTATCTTATGTCAGTCACTGTGCTAGGTGCCTTTGAGAAACTCAGATCTTAAAATCATTCAAATAACTGTGTTGAAATTTCTTTATGTTAAAGTTGTTATTAGTAATGCATAGTATAGTCATCAGACATACACTCTTAGTCATTTTCCATATCAATTACACCTTTAACCCCAGGAATTGAATTAGTTCAGCACCATCTCTAATTTAATAGCTTTCCTTTCCTTTCCCATCTTAGTCCCTTTTGTATTCTGTAACAAAATACCTGAGGCTGTAGATATTTTTAGTTTTACTTAACAATGAGTTTGGGAGTTTTAAGAGCATGGTGCTGGCACCACAGCTCCAGTGAGGGCTCCCTTGACTGCATCACACACAACATGACAGAGAAGAAGAAAGGGAAATGGCCCTGTACAGAAGGGACCAATCACGTGGGGTTGCCTCACCTTATAACAACTCATTCTGACAAAACTAATTACATCATTCTTTGAATTGTTAATATATATTATCATCTTATCTTTTGATGCAGAAGATATTCAAGTTGGAGGAAAATAAGATTTTTTTCCTTTCCACCCCATGTAATTATTTTTAGTTTTGAATGATAATTTCTGTGATATAAGGTAGCCATACCAGCAGCAAAATGCTCCGTCTAATTTTGCCTGTGTGATTTAATCATATAGATTGTTTTGGGAATCATGAAAATTAAGATTTGATTTGTCCTAAGACTATGATAGAATAATGTCTTAGAATTGGTTGATACAGTGCAATAGTGTAAATTAAATCAACTTTTGAATCAATAATCCCTCTAGTAGTTTTCAAATGTTGATGTAAATAATGATATTAAATTATGTATGGTTAAAAAGATAAGTCGTGCTTCCACTGTAATATGTGAATGTCATGGACATGTTTTCCTTTTTATAATTGAATCAGATGTAGAACACAGGTTAAGAAGAGTCTTTAAACTGAGGGCAGTGGCACACACCTGTAATCCCTATTCTTGGGAGACTGAGACAGTAGGATTGTAGATTCAAGGCTAGTGCACAGTAACTTAACAAGACCCTGTTTCGACATAAAAACTGTGGGTCATGCTCAGTGGTAGAGTGGCCCTGGGTTCAATCCTCAATACCAGAAAAAAATTTAAAAAGAATCATTTTTATACTTTATAATCTCTGACACAGTAAGTTATATTGAGGAAAATAGAGATATTAAGTTAACAGTATATTTGTGTTTATAAATATGCCAGGTGACCTTGGGTGCAGATTGGTTACATGTGATCAATTCTTACATTATGGTCTGTTGCAAAGATGGGTCAAGTGGAAAGGATAACTTTCCTGAACATATTTTGTGGTGGTTTCCTATGGAGACATGGCTATAAACTGGAATATTTTATAAAGGACTATATGAAGGTAGGATTTTGTATTTATTAAGATTATAAATGATAAAAAGGCAGTTTGTTATTTTCTTGTTTAAATTTTAATTATTTTCTATTTCAAATGAGGTTTTTCTTGAGCTGTTAACCAATATCTGCCATAAAGTTGGCTATAACTTTACATCATTCTTTTGATGACTGGCTGTGCAAGGATACATCTAGAGTTAGTTCAAAGGGAAAGTGTACTTCTTTCACTTTCTTTGAGTGGAGTTTTGGATTTGTTTTCAGGATAACACTGAATGAATATTGCATCTAATAAATATATTTAATTTCTCTAATCCTTTCACCAATAAAAGTATATGCTTTTTATCTTATCCCTTGAAATGACAAGGGTTTCTCCACAGGGATGTCGGAAATTTTAATGACAGCATGTTGAACCCAATATCAGTGCATCTATTTTTTATTCTTTATTTCATCTGACCTTGGAATGATGCAGTGCTCCTAGATTATTTCCTCAAAAATGACTTCATTTCTCATTTACTTACTTTCAGCGACCCTTTGAGTTCTCCAATTCTTATGCTACCTAACTTGTATTTTTTAATATATATAATACAATAAAATTTAAACTGTTCATATTGTCTAGGTGAAGATGGGGGTGGATTAGGTCATGGAGAAGACACGTCTTTCTCAGGAAAGTAGCAAATGACCATTACCTCTCCCTCAAATAGACTTAGCCTCAAGATGAGTAAACTGCAAGTAAAAAAAAAAAAGTGCCTTTTGGTATAGGACAGAATTTCAAATTCTATTAGGGTTTAGCATCAGCATGGAGGCTTATGAAAAATACCTACTGCAAACCTACTGAACCAGAATTTAGAGTCCTAGGTCATAGGCAGCTGGATAGGCTAGATGAAAGAATGCTAGATGGAATGCTGGGCTGCTGCGTTGTCCCTTAGTTGGGAAGCTGAAGCCCAGGCAACTGAATGATTTGTCAGGGCTGTGGGACTCACCTGCCCTCAGTCAGGATTATATCTGACTAAATGTTTTAGAGACCATTCTGTATTAGATAAACTAAACTTACTATTTCAAGTGCTCCTATGGCCTTCTAGGACAAAGAAGTAGAATGTATGATACTGGTTTTATCCTCAGAAACTCTACTTAACCCCAAACTACCCTGCAGTTTGCAGGGAGCACTTGAGAAAAAGAAGGGATGAGTAAATTATTACTATTGGTATTCTACTTATTTGTTAGGGATAGATGTGGGGAAATCCTAACTTTCTCTACACATGATTTTAATCAAGTAAGTCTTGGGGGAGGGGGACAAGTACAGAATTAAAATAAAAAATACGAAGTTTTGTCCTTGAATATATTTTTAGAGAAAGTATACTTGAGTGGGCATGGTGGCACACACCTGTAATCCCAGTACTTGGGAGGCTGAGACAGGAGGACCACAGGTTTCAGACCAGCTTCAGCAATGTAGAAAGACTCTCAGCAACCTAGAAAGACCCTGTTTCAAGACAAAAAATAAAAAGGGCTGGGATGTAGAGTGAAAGTAGAATGCTCTTGGGTTCAATCCCCAGTAACACACACACACACACACACACACACACACACATACACACAGAAAAAGTATACTTGAAATCTGATAATGTGTAGTGAAAGATTGTTATCAGAGTGGTTAGTATTTATATATTTATTCACATTAAATACAGGTGCAGATTTCGAGGTCAAAGTTTATGTGTTTTAATACTTTAGGTAGAGAAAACCGTCCTTAAAAATATAAGTTAGGATTCTACTCTTAAAATTAGAATTTGGGAGAATTCTAATTTAAATCAATCCTGGTACTACTGAGGTATATATATGAACTCTAGCTTTATTTATTTTCTTTTTTTCAGCACAAAATCAGGGGTTGATATGGTTATTTATTTATTATTATTATTCTGAGATATTGTGAGAGGTACTTTACTTACTTTCATTTAATCGTCAAGAGAACTAACAGTTTTAAGAGGCCATATGTTATAGACAAGGAAATCGAGATTCTGAGATATTAAATGACTTAATCAAAGTGGAACTGAGACTCGAAGTTAGGTTTGTCCCACCTAGGTCCCATAGTCTTCTCCTCACATGGAGCACATTCGGCCAGCATTCCATCACATCATTCCTCACAGATGTGGGCAACAAAGACAGACCTGAGAAATGCATGGATGCTTTGTTATATACACAGGGTTCTAGCCAAATTGTGCTTTGTCTTACTACATGAATGCAAAGGCCCAAACTTTGTGTGTTCCACACCCCTTTATTAGTGCATTTTCTTTTGCATGCCTTTCCTGTGTATGTGATGAGTTGGGGATGTGGGTGGAAGTTGCCGCAATTAGTTTTGCCTCAGGTAGAATGCTGACATCAGTTGTAATGAGATTAAAATCTTCTATTCAGCTGTTGTTTGAAATATTCTGATGTGTTCTCATCCATCTGTTTTAACTAATTGAAGTGACTTAACCATATAATTATTTTCAAATGCTTACAATTATTTTAGATAAATATAAATGAATATTTGCCTGCATATGAACAACAAAAGGAATAATTTGGAACCTTCACGCAAATAGCTGAACCCTCCTAAAATATTATTGGTGAAAACATCAGAGTGTATCAGTGGAGTTCAAAGGACACACATGAGCCGGGCGTGGTGGCGCACTCTTGTAATCCCAGTCCTTGGGAGGCGAAGACCAGAGGATCCGGGTTCACGGCCAGCCTCAGCTACTTAGTTGTGAGACCCGGTTTCAAAATAAAGTATAAAAAATAGGGCCGGGGGTGTAACTTGGAGGTAAACACCCCTGGGTTCAATCCCCGGTACCGCAAAAAAAAAAAAAAGGACACACATGGGCATTTTTTTTAAATACTAAAATGAACCATTACTTTTAGTTCCAACAAAATGGAGTTGTCCCATCATCAAGTGCTGTGTGTATATATGTCACTATCACTATGAACTACATTATGTTGTGAGTCTATAATGTACCAATAAAAGTATAAAAATTTTAAAAAACTAGATATAACACAAGAAACACAGGAAGTCTCAGAAAGATAAAAGAATAAGATGGGCTAAGAACCTTGGCATTTGAAGAACCACACAGCAGTGAGTACCTTATATTTACTTATTACTTATCATATATTATGAAATGGGTGCTACAGAAGTCTCTGGCACAGAACAAAAAATGTTCCAACAATATGATGTCTATAAGAAATGCATTTAATGTGATAGCACACGCCTGTAATCTGAGTACTTGAGAGACTGAGACAGGAGGATTACAGGTTCGAGGACAGCCTCAGCAATTTAGTGAGGACCTCTACAACTTAGTGAGACCATGTTTTAAAATAAAAAAATAAAATAGAGCTGGAGGTGTAGCTCAGAAATAGAATGCCCCTGGGTTCAATCCCCAGTACCACAAGGAAAAAAAAGAAATTTGTTTCAAATACAACATAAGTAGATTGGAAGTAAAAGGACGGAAAATAATATACCAAGGAAGTCCTGTTTCCTTGACCCAAAGAACCAGGAAAAGGATAGCCTAACAGCAGAAATGTTTTGGAAGTATCTCCTAGGCAATATCTCATAAACATATTTGGAAACATTACAGCTCACCTTCTCCACTCCATGTTTTCAGCAGTGCTGAGCAGAAACTCAATTCTCATTCTCTACTCCCATATGATGGTACTATTACACTTGTACACTTATTCTTAGATATGATAATAAGAACACAAGCAACAAAAAGATTCACTGGCATCATCAAAATTGAAAACTTTTATGTGTCAGATCACATTCTACAGAAAGTGAAAGATAAATTGCAGAATGGCAGAAAATGTGTGCAAGTCATATATCTGATAAAGGACTCATAGCCACCATATATAAAGCACTCTGACAATAATTAAAAGATAACTAACACAATTGTGTAAGGGATGAGGGAACTGAACAGATATTTCTCCAAAGAAGTTATTCAAATGGTTAATGAGCACATTTAAAAGGTGCTGAACATCATTGGACATTAGGAAATGTAAATTAAAACCACAATTAAATATTACTTTCACCCACTAGGATAATTAATGTAATAACAAGTGTTGGCTCAGATAAGAAATTTGAACCCTTATACATTGCCAGTATGAATGTTTGAAAAATGGTGGAGCAGTTTCTCAAATTATTAAACATAGAATTACTATATGGATCAGAAATTCTACCCCTGGTAATATGCCCAAGAGATATAAAAATATTAATTCACATCAAACTTGTATATGAATATTCATAGCAGCATTTTCCATATTAGCCTTCAAATGGAAACAACTAAATGTACATCAATTGGTGAATAGATAATAATATATAACCATAAAATGGAAAAGTATTCATCATCCATAAAAAAGAATGAATTACCATTACATGCTACAATATGAATGAACTTTGATAACCTTAAGCTGAGTGAAAAAAGCTAGTCATAAAAGGCTATATAGAGTATGATCCCATTTATATTAAATGTCCCAAACAGACAAATTTGTAGAGGCAGTAAACAAATTACTTGTCTATGGCTGGCAAGGTACAGGGAGTTATTTGGGGAAGTGGAGAATGAGTCTGTGAATATATAAAAACCATTGAGTCATATCCTTTAAATGGACCAATATAAAGCCTCAAAACACATGAATGAAAATGAAATACCATACCTTTCCATTTTAAGTTCTTTAAAACCTATTGTTGCTAAAACAATGGTCCTTAATAATAGCATAAACTAAATTTTTATATTTATAAGAAGTCTCATTCCTCAGAGAACTGCCTCTGTCTTTTCACCCTCAAAATACAATGTTGTATTAGCTATTGAAATGTGTATGTGTATTATAACATAGATAAAATCTATGATTCTGTAATCATAAAACTTAGGCAGAGGTGATTATTTTTCAAGCCCCCTTCTTTTATGACACATACAGAGACATTTATAGATTCACAAATGCAAAACCAATTTAATTCCATAGCATATACTTGTAATGGTCCTGATTCTCTAAGGCCATGGATATGTTCTAAAGGAACATTTCTTAGTAATTGACATGATTGAGAAAGATCTCTGAAGAGATAGTATGAATTTTAGAAGTAAAAGGAAAATTCAGTATATTTGGCAGCAGTAAACTACCTTTTAGGAATATTTATCAAGGGGAGGTATAATTGCCCGCTCTCTCCCCTATACCTTATAAATACAAAACTCCTGTTCTTTGAATTTAAAGGATATAAATTAAATGTTGTTTATCAGCTTGTTTTTCTAAATGAATCAAATATATAAATTTAATATGAACAGATAAATAATTTTACATTATATAAGTAAATACTAGCTAGCATCTCATAATTTTCATAGATTACTTGTTTTAATCCTATCAGTTAGAATAAGTAGCCACTAAACTGTGAATTGGTACAGCCAATTTCAGCTATGGAAGAGAATCAAACTAGCATACCTATATGGCACCTTCCACCACCATCACCACCATGTTTTGTCATCTAGTTGTTAGTTAGCACTTTGCTCAGAAATTTTATTCATTCTAGATTATATATCCAAATCCCTATGACTTTATTTATCAGCTTCAAGCATTATCTCTTAACCTATGTGTATGCAAAATTATAATTTCAACAAATTTATACTTTCCTATTTATTCTCTCTAATTTCTATTTTTATACTTTATTATTTTAACAATTTCAAGGCTTATACTATTTGTATGTTTTTGCAACTACAATTGTCACAAATACACACAGTTACTTCTAGAGTATTCACATGCAAACTCTCTAGTCAAGTCATATAGGTTCTAATGTAAGAAACACAACCTATTTTTAGGATTCATAAGAATTCAAGGGTAAATATGAAGTTTTTAAATGATACAATGTATTCTATTAGTGATTATAATTTAGCTTATTATTTTAAATAATAATCCACCCTATGCTTGAGTATCACAAACACTGCTTTTCCTTAAGTGATTTTCTTGACAATACTGTCATTCAGTTTTTTTTCACACCCTCCAGTAGACCTGCATCAGAGTTGATCATATTTTCCCCATCCTATGTTACTATGAACTCTGGGTTAGTTGAGTTCTAGTGAATTTTAGCACTAATTACACAGAGTCATTGATTTCCAAGGCTCATATAACACTAAACAAACTAATAAAATACATTGAATTTTAATTTGCCTTTTTACACCTAATTCCCTCTCTTTTTATAAATAGACTTTAGAATTTGACCTTACTAACCTGTAAGGAACCTCAGAAATTATTCCCATGTATCAGTTTGATTTATTATCACTCATTTGATATACCAAGAACTTTAACAGATGGACTGTCAGATTCAAATGATGTTTTATTGCTTTATGGTAATGTGTAGTAATTAAAATATTGCCCAGCACCTAGACCTTTAGAGTCTTATATTACAGTTTCTAGATAAAATTATATGGTAAATTTGCAATACCACATAAAATGAAGAAACATTTCTATTATTATAATTTACATATAAATTATATATGAGGGGTTATATACAATCTAGGCAATGGTATTATTTAGAAATATTTCATTGAATTCACTTTTATATTTGTGATCTGATTAGAAAGAAGACTATTCTCACATTGTTTTTTTCAAATGTGTTGACCTTTGAGAATGATTAGTTTGGTCATGGGTTTCCTTATGATTATGTACTAGAAACCACCATTAGCTAGGTAAATATTTTGAAATAATTGCTGAAAAACCTTTTAGTATACTAACATATTTTATTCTTCTGAACTTTTAAATTAAAAAAAGTGACATCAATCCCTATGGTAGATTTGGAGGCTGGGTAGGGACATTATGTATTTTTATTTTTAATATAGTACAGGATTCCTCCAAGGTGTTGTTTCGTTGTTTATTTGGGGTGATAAACTTTTACCTGCTTCCTAATAGTAAAGAGATAGCATGAGTATTGATGGTATTATTATCTCATTCTGCACAGGTTCCACTTGTAGAAACTGTATTGATGAGGAAGGAACACCACAGCATGTTGAACACATGATTCTTCATGCGGGTTACTTGAAAATGACACATCAAGAACGACTATGTTATAGGGAAAATATACTTGAAACAAAATCTTCTGCTATTTTCTATTACAGTTTTAATTATGCTCTTCAAATCATATATAACAAACTTGGCAATAGTTTCAAAAAGCTGAAATAATTGCTATGAGACACATACCAAGAAAATATTCTAATGAGAATAATAAGTGTATGTCAAAGAAGTAAATAAACCAGAATGTGTGAGGCATCTTTTTTTTTATTTTAACAGTCCTTAGCAATAATCGGCACTTTGCTGATTTAACAGGAAACACGTTACTCTACTGCCATCTGGACATCCTGACTAGAACCTCTGCTTTGGATGATCGAGAGGCATAATGATTAGATAGATGTCTTGGCAGATAAACCCCTTTTTAATGTCTTGGGATTTGAGATGTAGAAACAATGGCCACAGGTTTGAACCATCTGCTCTTTTCATGGTATCCTCTACAAGGAAAGAGGTTAGGAAATGGAACACCCCCAAACATCACTTTGTTGCAGTTATAAAAAAATTTTTCATTTTGTCTAAATACATGAAAGGAGTTAAATTCACTTCTCACTGGAACCTATGATACCAAATATATAGATTCCTTTTTTTTTCTGAATTCAGCACTGTGTTGTTTACTTGGTTTATTGTAATTTATATATACACCTTCTTTCAAAAAGGAGGTGAGCAATTTTACACTAAAAGGCTTAGGTATAATAAAAATATTAGTATTCATTAAGTAACACATGCCAGCAAAAGGATTTGTCAGTTAGCTATAATAATTGGACCTATACACACACTGACCCTGAATGTTTGGATTGGTGTGCAAGTACCTTTGGATGCATGCCCCTCTTCTGAAAATAAAGAGAAGTGAGAATACCAGAGACAAAATGCATGTGTCAGTGTTGTTCCTCCTGGATCTGATTCTTTTGGATGTTAGTATTGGCCTAGAATGTGTCAGAACCTGCAATCGCAACCTATCTGGACTGGACTGGACTGTAGACCTTCTCCTTGGAGGAGGAGGACAGAATTGAACTGACTTCTGTTCTCATTTACCAGTGCTCTGAATCTATTTTCCACTAGCATCTCCTGTGGGAGTCCTCGCCTCTGCTTCCTGTACAACTGGCTGATAGCATAAAGCCAGACACATTAGTCCTTATGGGGGAGGGGAGAATCCTTGCACAAGCTATCAGGAAGCCAGTTTAAAGGGAAAACACAATGAGTTACAAAACTCTCAGAATATACTGAACAAATCTAACAATTTCAGAAGATCGAGCAACTCTTCCAAAAGAGAACTGGGTTCTTTTTAGATCTAGGATAAACTCTTCATTAATTCAATAAGTCATATATTTAAGAGTTAAAAATAAAAGGCACCACTATACACCTATAGAATGTCTAGCATTTTACAATGCTGGTAGTACCAAATGCTAGCAAAATTATAGAGAATATGGATCTCTTATTGTTGGTGGGAATGTAGAATGGTACAACTACTCTATAAAGGAGTTTGGTAGTTTCTCTCTTTTTAAAAATGAATTATCCAGGTGGGGGGCACACACTGTAATCCCAGTATTTGGGAGGCTATAACAGGCTGGAACTGGAGGATCACAGGTTTGTGGCCAGCCTCAACAACTTAGCAAGGCCCTAAGCAACTTAGACCTGGTTTCAAAATAAAAATAAAAAAGCTGAGGGTGTAGCTTGGAGGTAGAATGCCCCAGGTTCAATTCCCAGCACCAAAATCAAAATAAGCAACAACAAAAAACTTTAAAAATACTTTTATTGGTGCATTGTAGCTATACATCACAGTGAGGTTCAACGTGGCAGACACACATGCACACATTAATTGGTGTTTCCCTTGGCGTCCCACCCTGCTACCTCCTTCCTTCTTCCCCATACATGTTAGTGAGATTGGTAGTGACATCTTCATATATGGACATAACATTATTTAAACTGTTTCCTTCCTCAGTCTTCCTTTTCTCCCTCTTCATCGTTCTTTCCCAACCCACATCTGCTATTCTACTGGTCTCTCTCTTTAACTTATCAGAAATCCTTTTTGTTTTCTATTTGCTCTCTGTCTTCAACATATGAGAGAAAACATACAACCCTCGACTTTCAAGGACTGGCCGATCTCACTTAACATAATATTCTCTAGTTCCATCCATTTTTCTACAAATTACATAATTTTGTTCTTCTTTATGGATGAGTAAAATTCCATTGTGTGTGTATAGACCACATTTTCTTTATCCATTCATCTGTTGAGGGACACCTCGGTTGGTACCACAATTTGGCTATTGTGAATTGTGCTACAATAAATATGGTAATGCATGTGCCACTCTAGTATTCTATGCTAATTTTTTTGGTACTGGGGATTGAACCCAGGGCAATTCTTTTTTTTTTTAATACTGGGGATTGAACCCAGGGGCATTATACCTCCGAACTACACCTCCAGCCCTATTTTTTATTCTTTATTTTGAAATAGGGTCTCACTGAGTTGCGGAGGCCTCACTAAGTAGCTGAGGCTGGCCGCGAACCCAGATCCTCTGGTCTCAGCCTCCCAAGTACTGGGATTACAAGAGTGCGCCACCACGCCCGGCAACCCAGGGCAATTCTAACTCTGAGCTACACCCCCAGCCCTTCTTATTTTTTATTTTGAAACAGGATCTCACTAAGTTGCTGAGGGTCTCATTAGATTGCTGAGGCTGGCCTCAAACCTTTGATCTTCCTGTCTCATCCTTTCAAGAACTGGGATTACAGGCATGCACCACCATGCCTAGTTAAAAGGAACATTTTAAAAATTGAATTCTAGACCTAGTCTTTTTTCTAAAGTGACATTACCATCATAATATCACATAATATTATATTACATGTAATATATAATATATTATATATAACATATTATATATCACACCCATGTAATATACATATATTATGTAATATATGTAACACATATATGTAATATATAACGCATTATATTAATAAGATATATGTATTATGTAATGTTATATAGCTACATAATATATCATGTAGCTGCGTGATTACTTTTTAAAGAATCTACAAGATATTTTCCAGTGTGGTTGTAGTATTTTACATTCATACCAGCAAGCAATATATGAGTGATCCAATTTCTCTGCATCCTCATCAACATTAGTTATCATTATTTTTTATTTTAGTTCTTTTGGCTTTATTGCTTTAATTTATATTTTCCTAATGATCTTCTCATTTATTTTGTTACCAGCATATCCTCTTTTGTTGAAACACTTCTTCACATCTTTTGCCCATTTTCCAGTTGGGTTTTGTTTCTTATTATTTTCGTTTTGGTTTTGTTTTCTTTACTTTTCTTTTTTACTGTTTAGTTTTGAGAGTTTAAAATATATCCTAGTGGTTAGTGCTTTGCTGGATATGTGAATTGTAAATATTTTCTCATAATCTCATATTTGCTTTTTCCTCCTCTTAACAGAGTCTTTCACAGAGAAAAAATTTAAATTTTGATAAAAATATGGTTTTCCTCTAATAAGTCATGTTAAATATAGGAACACTTTTCTTGTCCCTATATCCCAAAGATTTTCTCCTATTCTTTTCTGAAAGTTTTTACCTATAAATCCATGATACATTTTGAGCTGATTTTTGAACAGGATGTGAAAGATAGGCTAAAAGTCCATTTTTGCCCTATGATGTCCAAATGCTCCTGCACCGTTGTTTGAAGAGACTATCCCTTCCTTTAGTTAGTTTGGTTGCTTTGTCCAGAGTCCTTGGGCATATTTTTATGCGTCTATTTCTCAGTTCCCTATTCTTTCTGTTTCACTGTGATTATGTGTCTATCCTCCCATCAATATCACACATTCTTATTGACTGTTTATATAATTTATTATAGGCAAATGGTATTTCATCTTGTCAAGTCAATATAGAAATGTTATTTGCTATTATTGTTGGGGTATATGGGGGCAAAGAAAACACAGCTGGAGAGCGGGGAACAGGCTTTATTTAGGGATAAAACCTGGAAAGAGGCATCTGAACGGGGATAGAGCCCCCGAGAGTCAGAAAGCCCCCCTCCTTACAGACTAGGGGCTTTTTATGGGGCAAGGAAGAAAGGGTACAGGAGTAGTCATGTAAGCCGCTGGTTGGTGTGCCAGTGGCCAGGTCATCTCGGGGCAGGGCAATGGTCAGGGGGCGTTTTCTTTCTTTGTTCCTTTGTTCTCAGTCATCCTCCAGCATGACCTTGTGGCCAGATCTCACAGACCTCACACCACAATTATATCCTTTATATCCCTTACCCTCTGCATTTATAGCATAATTATCTTAAGTATTTACTCTATGTACATTTATTCTTTTATATTTTCATTGGTGCATTATGATTTCACATTATAATGTATTTCGTAGTGATAGAGCTGGGAGAAAGCTCTATGTACATTTAAAACCACATTAGACAGGGTTATAGTTGATGTGCAGTGCTAGAGATTGAACCCAGAGCCTTGTGCTTGCTAGGCAAATGCTCTACCACTGAGCTAAATCTCCAGCCCTTTCATAATAAAATAATTTTGAGACGAGGTATCCCTAAATTGTTCAGGCTGACCTAACTTGCAATACCCCAGCCTCTGCCTCCTAAGTGGCTGGAATTAAAGGCATGCACTGCCACACCTTGCAGACAGGGTTATAATTGTTTTATTCAACTATAATACATAATCTAGAAGACTTGTGAGAAGAAGGAAAGCCTCATGTGTGACTGACTGTACTTTGCCTTGCCATGTTCTTTTTTCCTTCTGATTTTCCAAGCTTCCTTCTTACATCATTTTTTTTGTTTAGAGAACTCCCTTTACCCATCCTTATAGAGTAGTTCTACTAGTGATAAAGTTCTGTTAGTGTTTGTTAATCTGAGAAAGTCTTGATTTTCCCTTTATTCCTGGAGGATATTTTCATTAGTTATCAGATTCTGGGTTGACAGTTCTTTTGCCACTTCCTTCTAGCTTCCATGGTTAAATGAGGTATCCACGATAATTGGAATTGTGTTTTCTCTCTAGGTTATTTGTTGTTTTTCTTTGCTGCTTTCAAGATTTGGTTATTAGTTTTCAGAAGTTTAATTATGATGTGTTTTGGCATGAATATCTTTGGGTTTATCCTGTGTAGGATTTGTTCAGCTTTTTCAATCTGTACACTTAAGTCTCTTGCCAAATTTGGGAAATGTTTAGTCTTTATTTTGAAATTCTCTTAGCCCTGTCCTCTACTTTCAGTACTTAGATGATGTGAATGCTAGCTTGATATGGATCTGTTTATTTATATTTTCAGTTTATTGCTTTCTGTTGGGTTCTATTTTTCAGTTTATCCATTCTTTGCTTTATTACCTTAATTGTGCTTTTGAGCACAATCACTTTTAAAATTCCTGTTATTCTATTTTTCAGTTCTAAACTTTGTTTTGTTCTTTATATCTTCTTCTTCTCTGGGACTTTCTTTCTGGCATTTCCTGTAGTTTGAATTAATTTTTGAGGCGTTTTTATTATGACTGCTTTACAATCTTTGTCAGATAATTTTAACATCTCTGCTGTCTTGGTGTTGGCATTTATCGATTGTTATTTTTCATTCAGTTTGATTTATTCCTTGTTATTGCTTTGATGTGTGATGTTTTATCGAAACTTAAACATTTTTGTATTATGTTATAAAATTCTGTATCATTTTTACCTTCTGTTTTAACTGGATTCCTCTGATTCTATTCTAGAAGGGGAGGAGATAGTGCTTCATTACTGCCAGGTAGAAGTCCAGGTACCCCATTCAACCTTTGTTCACACCCATTATGGTTTGGGCTTAGAATGTCCCCCAAAGCTCATGGGTTGGAAGCTTGGCCCTCAGTGCAGGGAGGGATGGAGGTGGGGCATGGCTGCAGGAGGGAGTCATGGTCCCTAGACCCCTGCTCTGGCTCTTTGTGATTTTGACCACTATGAGGTGAGAGCAAAGCTGGTCAACCATGGACTGAACCTCTGAAACCTCTAAAACTGTGAGTTCAAATGAACTTTTCCTCTTCTAAGCTGCTCTTCTTGTATATGTTGGTTACAGCAACAAAAAAGTTGACTAAAATAATACCAATATTATTGCTGGTGGGAATGGCAGCTGTGATTCCTGAGTAGTCTCCACTGATACATGTGGAAGTGTCTTAGTACATTGGGCTGCTACAGCAAAATATCTTAAATATCTTAGATGGACAATTTATAAAGGACAGAGATTTATTGTTCATGCTTATCCCTAAGCTCTGGTGGTTGAGATAGTTCTCTCTTATTGTTAGAATCTTTGTTGGTCCCTTTATATCTGGCTACATCTCTGGATAGCCCTTTTATTTATTTTCAGTTAATACCTTTGAGTGTGTCATCTGCTTCCTGCCAGGACCATTATACCGATTTGGTAAAAATACATAAATTAAATGAATGGCAAATTATATACTGGGGCAAAAAATCATAATTTGTGATCAACTCTCCTTAATATACAGAGTTCCTACAAAAATATAAGAGGAAAACAAATGAACAAACGAAAAATGGGCAAAGGGCATAAAGAAGCTTGTTACAGAAAATAAATTTCAAATAGCGAATAAACATGTGGAATATGCTCCTATATTATTAGTTTGCAGAATAAAAATGAAAATAACAATAAAATATACTTCATACCTTTAAAATGGAGTCAGATGTCCCTTTAGGATGGAAGCATTACCCCTGCTACTGAGACTTTGGGCAGGCAACAATTCTCAGTAGATCCCTTCTCCAAGAATTTTCCTTAAAGAGAGGTGCCTTGCCCAATATTTTGGCCTTTCCTAAAGACAGCCTGCAAGCACTGACTCGTGATATGAGATATGAAAGTCCAACCTCCTTGCCTCCAGGCTGGACAATTCTAAAGGGTTACTTTCCAGGGACTCAACCCATAGCCCAGTGATAACACTCAGCATGTGTGAGCCTGCAGGAGCATAGGAGCTCAGTATGAATTGTTGCAATATTTTTTGGAAAGCAATCTCAGAATCACTTAAAAGGAAAACACATATCTTTTGACTGAACACTCCCAATTTTCAGATTGTCTTTCAGAGTTAAAAATAAGAAAGCATTAGTACATAAAGATTATATATGTGTGTGTGTGTGTGTGTGTGTGTGTGTGTGTGTGTTTGTATGGTATGCACTGCAATTTTTTTAGCTGAAAATATTCTAAGTATCTATCGATAGACGAATGACCCACCAATAGAGGAATGATAAATTTATCATTGAAACAGGCTTTCAAAAGTTGAAATATTATGATAACTGAGATATTATGATGGTACTAAAGAGAATGAGCTAGGTCTATGTCTTGTGGTGTGCAGAGGTGTATAAATGTCAATGATATCATGTTGTATGAACATGAAAGAAGAAAAATAAGTTATTGATGTGTGCAGGGGTGTGTATATGCATGTGTCCTGATATAGCTTATTAAACATCAACAGATATCAGTGAAGATCAACAGATATCATTGAAGAACATGTTTTATTGGACTTGCTCTTCAGCCAGAACATGAACATGCTAGCATGGCTATACTTGTTTATTTATGGTGATGATCATTTTGATTGGCTGGGTGTTTGCTCTGATTACTCAGTGCTTATGCTGTCCTGGTTCTTAATTATTTTGATTGCCATTCCTATAAAGCATTTTGTCAGCTGACTGACAATTTTTAAATCCTGTTTGTGCAGTTGGCTACCGAAACAGCGCAGGCTCAATAAGCCACATTTGTATTCAGATTATGCCAGAAATTTGGATGCAAAAGGAAGTATTCAATCCAGTTATTATATCTGTATAACAAATATGAATAAGTTAGAATTAGAGTCAAAACACCCAATTCTAACTGGTAAGCTCTCTGTAGATACTCCTTCTCCATTCCGAATAGCATATGCAGGCAGAGAGAGATTATGCAAGGTTATAGGCTTCTATGGTACTGGAAAATGTATTTAGAAGCATCAAATTCTAAATTTTAGGAAACACTGTTGTTAAGAATAATGTCTGCATCAGAAATACATTAAGAAAAGAGATGACTTTTTATTAAGGGCTTTGAGCTAGTTGGTGGAGTAATGAGCATATTTTTGTGTTAGCTTTATATGATTTATATTAAATTCTGGAGAAAATGTAGTAGAATGAAAGTATTTTGATGAGTTTTATAAAGAAATAGATGATTACTTAAGAAGTACATATATTCAAGTTAGCATTTGCTCATTTGTATTTGATATGATCTGGCACTGCAGAAGGGCGAAGGATCTCATTATTACTTCTTCACAAGAAGGTTCCCAATGCATGACATGGCAATTTGTCGCCTTTGTTCGGATGGATTTAAACAAAGCTTGCATCAGTTAGCATTCAGTTCCTTTGACAGCACCTTTTAGCATCCTTCTTATTGTTCCATTTGTGGGTCATTGCAAAGCATTCATGAAGAGTTTGTGGTTTAGAGAGCAAGTGAGGCTGTTGTCTAATTTGTTGTAATTGCTTAACTTACTCAAATAGTTTAATTTACCTGTGAATATGTTCAGTAGCTTAGAAGAAAAGTGTTTGTTCAAACATAAAATCTTTATAATGAGAAAAAATTATTATATGGGTTGATGTTATATAAACCTTAGTGAAATTTCTCCCTGCCTATTTTGATCAATCTTTAAATAGCATTAGATCTTTTGGGCTGGGGGCATGGGAAGATTATGCATTGAAAATTTAGGCTTTTCTGAAAAGCAACACACATTTTTTTTATGTGAGACTTTTTCCAGTCTTAAATCTCTTCCTAAATAGCTATTCTGCCAGAGGGAATGGATTAGCTGTGTCTTTTCTCATTCTCAAATCAACTCCCTCCCTGTAAACTGCTATAGCCCCAGTCAGCTTTAAGGTTACCAAACCATGGGGGAGTACACAAAATGTTCTTTCTCTTTCTAACCTAATCTATCTTTGAAGTACCAAGGAGAGATATTCTGGCAGCATGTAAATCTGAAATTCAGTTTTGCTTTAAAAAAATGAAATTCTCACTAAGGCATGATTCCTTTCAAAATAACAATCTTTCCCTGTCCTTTATCTACCTCAGTGTCTTTGAGATGTCTCATTAGTGAGTGGTATTCCTGACACAATTCTTTTTAGTAGTTAGGTTTCTGGCTAAATTTATGATGCATTTTTAGTAATAAAATAGCATATAGGGGAAATTAAAAATAACACCAGAGTGTTGAATAATATTGTTAGCTCACATTCCATGAGTTAATTACATTTCTTCTCTTAAAAAAAAACTATTAAAGCTTCAACTTCACATTATGTTGCTTTCACAATACATTGGTTAATAGTATAGATACTGAGCCATTACTGAAAAATGAATTTTTGTTGACTGGAATTTGTAGCCAGGAAGAGGAATATTAAACAATGAAGAAGATTCCGTATCTCTTCATGCCAATCCAATCTTGTCCCCAACCCAATTTCATGATTCTTTACTTTCTTGAACTTTCCTACTAGAACTTAATGTCCCCTCAATTTTTATTTTTCTTATAATTTTTAGGGATGCTGAAATTAGGTAAAAATAGTATTTCTGCCTCTGCTTATATAAGCAAAGTAAAATGGAAATTAGGCAAATTTTTAATTTTTTGGAACTGGGGATGGAACCCAGGGGCATTCTACCTCTGAGCTACACCCTCAGTCCTATTTTTTATCCTTTATTTTTAAACAGGGTCTCACTAAGTTGCAGAGGGCCTCACCAAATAGCTGAGGCTGGCCACAAACCTGGATCCTCTGGTCTCAGCCTCCCAAGTACTGGGATTACAAGCGTGCGTCACCACGCCTGGCTGGAATTAGGCATATTTATTTAGGGGAATGTAGCTATATTTTATATGATTGAATTGATACAGGAACTTAAACATTGGATGCTTCCCACGAAGTGTAGAAGTACAAAGGGATTAGGATCCCAAACAGCACTGTTATGGAAAATACTTCAGAAGCAAGCCATGGAAAATGAAAATAAAACCACAAAGAATGTTTAAAATTAAAAGATAGATAATGCCAACCACCATTAGAACAACTGAGGTTCTTCATGTCTGCTGGTAAAAGCACCACTAATTTGGAAAACTGTCATTAGATCTAAAGCTAGATATACCACTACTCTCTGATTAGCAATTCCATTTATATGTCTACAACCAACAGAAATGACTACATATATTCATGAAAGAAATGCTTGAGAATGTTCCCAGCAGCATTTTTCAGTAATAGTCCCAAAGTGGAAATAATCAAGAGTAGAATTGGAGAACTAATTGTACATTATTACAAAAGAATAATGCTGTAAAAAGAATGAGCCAACTCTAAGTATATACAACAATATGGGTGAATTTCACTACTCAATACTGAGTGAATGAAACTGGACACCAATGACAACAGCATGTGTGTCAGTTTCTATAAATTTCAAAACGAAGTTAGACTGATCTGAGATGTTACAAGTTAGGAAGATGGATAGCATTGTTGTGGGAGAAAGAAGAGTGACAAGAAGGGGGCCCAAGGGGGCTTTGGAGTCTGGTGGTGCTGTTTCTTGATCTGTGTGCTAGTTACTGGCGCATGTTCATTTTATGATTTGAACATTTTTTTTTTGGGTACTGGGGATTGAGCCCAGTGGCATTCTGCTTCTGAGCTATACACCCCCACCCATTTTTAATTTTTTGTTTTGAAACAGGGTCTCACTAGGTTGCTGAGTCTTGCTAAGTTGCTGAGGCTGGTCTCAAACCTGGAATCCTCCTGTATCAGCCTCTCAGGATTACAGGTGTGCACCACCACACCCAGCTTTGATTTGCACAATTTCCTGTGTCTGTATTTTCTCCAATAAAAACAATTAAAAAAGAAAGAATGAAGAAAAAGTCAGTAATAGAAATGGAGAGGATTGGCACACAGAAAATGTGTTTTTTTTTAACAATAGAAAGAGATATATGACTAGAGCCTAAGAAAATTTGAGAATCAACGTGTTAACTTTTCATAGTGGCCAAGGCTGATTATTTCAGTGGAATGCACACCAATTACCACAGTGTCGCAAACTTCCCTGATAATTAGAAGAACTTACGGATGATTGTCACCCAGTCCACTTCAGAGATTTTAGTTTAGTCCATTTGAGATGGGGCCAGGAATTTTTACTTTAAAAACCCAACTTAAATGATTCTAATGGTTAGTCAAAAAGAGGGAAACAAAATTATGTCACCCCCCCCTTTATAGCATCTTAGAATGTCGTAGCCAGGTTTGCTCCTATTTCTCCTCATTCACAATAATCCTCCCACATATCCCCAACTCCAATTTGAAAAGCTTTTCTCAAACTTGGCTTTAAGCACTTATTAAAAATGTAGTTTTCTTGATTTTGTCTCAAGGATTTCTAATTAAGTTTGAGGAGAACTCCGACCAGAGATATGCCTTTCTCCTAAGTACCTGAGGAGGTGTTCTGATTTGGAAGCAGTTGGTCCCAGAAGGTACACCCTGAGAAACTCAGACCTGAAGAAAAATAGTACACTAACCAAACAGATACATTTGGCTGAGTTTTTCATCTCTATGTCTGGTCTGATCTAGCATTAGTTATATCTAGCATCATAAGTATTAAGGTCATAAGAGATGGAAAGTGTATCTCATTTCCTTCTTAGGGGCAATTTCACAACATCTGTGAATGTACTGCTTAGATAATAAGCACTGAGGAAGTCACAAAGTCCAGGTGATTAAAGTTATTTTTAGCACTTTTATTATAAGCATAGTTAGAAATTAACCTGGAAAATACCGAATTTCCTTACATGTTTATATCACTCTTAATATTAAAAGTAGTATTTCACCAGTAATTACCAGTTTATTGAGTATCTATTACATACTTTGCTTTTGTAGTATCATTTATTCCTTGTCATTTCATGGGCTCTAGGTGGAAACTTAGGAGCAGAAAAGATTCATGTTCCAAATGGTACAGGATCTCATGCATTTTTGATGTTCTATTTATCAGAATTAGAATATAGGTAAGTGTTGGCCTGTTCTCAGTTCTTTGATCATCATTCTATTAAAATAAAAAAAAGATAAATTGTCAGAAATGGCTTTAGCTTATAATTGGGATTCACCAGTCCTTGCAAATTGTA
Source organism: Glis glis (assembly GCA_004027185.1). Taxonomy (NCBI): domain Eukaryota; kingdom Metazoa; phylum Chordata; class Mammalia; order Rodentia; family Gliridae; genus Glis; species Glis glis. Next base: position 30,819 of record PVJS01008933.1, on the reverse strand, counting down.
ACACAGCTCTTTCTACAATTAGGAAAGACCAATTATTCAGTTTCTTAGAGACTTTGCTTGCCCAGCACCTTGTCTTTATGCATTAAGTAGTTTCTGTCATTCTAGAATAAGGCCCTTTATTATTTCAAGAATGCATAGACATATGGGAATGAAAAAGAAGAAAACTATTATCTCTGTAGTGAAATGATTAGTTACATTCATTTTGAAAATGTTTGCTTAATACATTTTGTCATAGATAGTATGGGATCCCAAACCTTTCGATATTACTTTGCCACTAGATTGCTGGTACTTAGAAGTACCTTAAAGAAGAGGCCAATGATGAGGAGCAGTAAGGCATGTTTATTTATTGTATTACTTCTGTTACTAAATATGCATCAGTCATTTCTGGATTTCTGTGCAGAGTAAAATAGAGTGAGTTTATCTTAGAGATAGATTGGTGTCTATGTTTGAAGGCATTTGGCATCTAATTTACAACCTAGAGAAATTGGGGCTCTCAACTACTGCTGGTAAGAGAGTAAATTAGTATTACCACTTTGTAAAGCTGTTTGACAGTATCTACTAAAGCTGAACATATACCTACCTTATGATCAAGAAATGCCACTCAAAACTATATAAAATATTCACCACAAGACTGCATAATAACCTTTATAGCAACATTATGCATAATTGTTACAAATGCAAACTATGCTGATTCAAATCAATATAGAAAAGATCAATAAACTGAATGAGAATGAACAATCTCTAAACATAATGTGGATGAATCTCACATTCATAATATTGAGAGAAAGTAGTCAGATGGAAATGGGTATATCCACTTATTCAAAGCACAAAAATAGGCAAAACTAATCTCTGTTGGTAGAAATAAGGTTAGTGGTTATCCTTGGGGGTTGTATGGTGATTGGAAGTGGGCATGAGGGTGGATTTGTAGGAAATGGTGATGTTCTGTTTATGATGCTGTTTAGAAAGTGTTCAGTTCATAAAAGTTTATGAGGCTGTTAGACTTATGAGTGCTCATGGATATCACTTATACATATATGATGTTATTATACCAGTGATATATATGTTACTCTGATGAAAACTTTGAACATATTTATAGCATGAGTTTGATGTGAATTGGAATCAGTTTCCAGTTTTTATCAATTCTGGTTACTTTGACTATTTTAGAAAATGCAGCCTCAGAGAAAAGTAGAGAATAGTATTAGTAAAAACAGTATCATTTAGACATCACGAATGTATTTTTTTTGCATAGTGGTTAGTGTGTGATAAGGAAGTGTAATAACCATATGGAATAATGTCAGGATTTGGTGTCATTCGACCAGACTTGAGCTCTGGCTCTGTCCTTGATAAACTGTGAGTTCTTGGGCTGAGATACTTAACTCCTCCAGGCCTTACTTCCCGCATGTGAAAACTGGGTACAATAATACCTAAGACTTTGTAAGTCCCTAGTATTATATATTATTTTACATATTGTTTATTTATAATGTCATGGGGGGATTTTTTCTCACTCATTCATTGTTGTATGTCAGGTTCCTAGAACTGTCTGAAAAGTAGTCAGTACCTACCAAGCATTTAAGTGAATAAATTGCTAAAATGAGAATACTGAAAGAACTATGAAAATAGAAAATCTTTGTAGCATTCTGCTTTTACTACTATCAGACTATTATTAAACATCGCCAGAAACCTGGATCTGGTGCTTTACTGTGCCACTCATTATAGTGTAGGACAAAGTTTAATGAGCTATCACTGCATCCAAGGGAACATAGATAAAAATACAAATAAATAAATGTTGTTAGAGTATAACCAGGCTTAGCAAATCATGGTATTATCTAACATTGCCTTTCTTCAGAGAGCTAGAGATTTTGTTCACTTGTTCATTCCTATATTTATTAAACAAATACTTGTGGATTGCCAGCAATGTCTGAGGAATTATTTCTTCCTCTACAAAGTTTCCAATCTCGTAAGGAACAGACATTAAATGGAAATGCATACAAATTTTGTTTCTTCCATTCCCTGCTATATTTTTATCTGCCCTTGAGGATATATATATATATATATATTTTAACAGATATGACCTGTTGAGTTAGAATGTTATAGATTCAATCAAAAGGGTTTGATTAGGTCTCTGAGAAAATAGACTTTTTTTTTCAGAAATGCGTATATTTGTCAAAATGTTGGTTACTTTATTCTATGTCCCTTTCAGATGACAGACTCTCAGGCCCTAGAAAATACTTACTGCTCTTCTTCTGAGAGTGTTTCCTACCTCACAACAGAGTAAACTATTGAAAAAGTCACCAAACAACAACTATGAGCAAAAACATTAGATGTTTACCCAATTTATGCAAAAAAAGAAATTGTGGCTGATGGTTAAACCCATCCAAAGTACATCTTTACCTTGGTCCACTGGTAGAAGCAAGACTGGAACGAGTACCCAAAGAAATTTTCAAAAGCCCAAGGGACTGTTTTATTCCAGCCATGGTTATCCCGTATCTCCCTGAAAATATGGCATCACTTACATCAGGGATGCCATTTGAAGTACCTGAAGAAGTAGCTTCAACTTTGAAGGGTTCACCTTCTAAGAAGGAACTCATGTTTTCAGGGTTCACATTCCAAGAAGGAACTCATGTTTTCAGGGTTCCATAAGCAATAGAGATAACCAAGAATGACTACTCTCTGAGACAGTACCATTTCATTGTAGTAGCCAGGTGCCAGTTCTGTGAGAACATAAGATATTCCTGAGACTGTCATCCCTGTACGGTCTTACATTCTGTATCTCATCTGTTTTTCAAATAAAAAAATATTTTTATTTTTCAAGTAAAAATGAGTGACATCATTTAAAATTTTTGCAAGGCCCTTTAATGACTGGCTTAATAGAACACAGCAGGATTCTCAGATCCATTTCTGTATCTCATTTGTTATGGCATCATACATCACATAGTGCTATGGTTTGATGTGATTTGTGTCTCAAAGGTTCATGCTGGTAGAGGCTTGGTCCTCAGTATGATAGCAGGACCTAAAGGGAGGCCCTTAGATCACTGTGGGTACTGCCCTCCGAAGGGATTCAGGTAGTTCTCATGAGACCCTGAGTGAGTTCTTGTGAGAGTGAGTTGTTATAAAAGCTGGTTCCAGCCCTTGAATCTCTCATTGGCTTCCTGTCTTCCACTGTTATCTCTTGCTCCCACTTTTGATCTTGCCATTAGGCCCTCATCGGAGGCCTAATCTTAAACTTTCAGCTTCCCAAAATAGGAACTATATAGACCTCTTTTCTTTATAAAGTTACCTAGCTTCAAGTATTTGGTTATAGTAACAAAAATGGACTTACATACATAGCCTCTGGAAACCCCTCCTCCCCATTTACTCTTGAAAAAAAAGTAAACTTTTTAAGTTAAAAAGTATTCTTATAAAAATAGTTTAACCTCATCGAATCTCTGAAAAAGTCTCAGGAATGCCTAGAGACCTAGGCATTACTGGACCACACACTTGAGAAATGTCAGAAACTCACAATTCTGTTTACTCTATGTCATATCATATTTTATCAATTAAATTTCAATGAATATTCATAGAAATTTAATAATCCCATTTCAAATAAGGCAACAATTTATTCATTTAGCATATATACATTTTACAAATGTATATTTTGGAATTCATTATGAATGTAGGCAAACTATAATTCTCTCTTAGAATTTTATTTGCATGAAGAATGTGTTAAATGTAATTTTATTTTAAGTGGATATTTTTATTTATTTATTTAATTTTTAATTGACACATAAATTGTATATAATTTAAATGTAATTTTAAAAAGGAAATGTTCTATACAGGTCAGTGAACTTTATAATAAAGGCACATTATTGCCTAAATTGAGTGCAATAAGATTACCTAAATAAATATTTATCTTTCTATTGAATGATGCTTAGAATGCTGCAAGTACATAGAACTTGTTGGAAGAGAATTTCATTTCTGCTAAAATGCGTGTATATATTACAGGTACCTACATAAGTAATAGTCTTCATTATTACATTGAAGAGCCTAGGCCATATGCATATTGTGAAAGCATAACTTTTTTTACAGACACATGATAAATTAGATAGTGTGCATGAAGACGAGGTACCAGTACACTGATTTCCTAATTCAGATTTCCACCCCCATGATTGGTACTTATAAAAGAGAAGGAAAGATCTCATTACTTGTTCTTCAAAATGACCCAGACTGGCTTAAACTGCTTGAGCAGAGGCTTCAAAATGTGCAGATTTCAGTCCAGGTTTTGATGTGATTTGATAGCCAATAGCAACAGAGCGGCCACATTCATGGGAGATTAAAGACAAAGGGAATGAGATGGCATGAACCACAAAGCCCTGCTGCCACCTGACAGATTTTTTCCTCAGATTCAAGGAAGCCCTGATGAGAAGCTCTTTATGTCAGCCTGGTTCCCTTGCCAGAGTCTATTTAAATTTTTTTTTTTTTATCTCTGCTGCTGGATTGAAAATGTAACTGCCACTTTCAATATGCTTCAGAGCTGCTAATGGTACAGTTTCTTTTGAGAGCTAGTTGATTAATTTAGACAATGCAAAATATGGAGGTCCCAAGTCAATAATATGTGACAGGTCTTTGCCTTTTTTGGATGTAATTAAAAGGCCTGGATCCAATATAAGTGTGACACTCTTCAGTGATATCTGGACTTTCTGTTTGCAAACACTGTTATATAAGGGCTCCCAGAGGTCAAGAGAACAGGAGGCCACTCCAATTTTCTGATCTTTTGGCATATTTTTAAAATTGAGCAATCAGAGGACTTTTTAGGACTTATATTGGGAAAAAAAAAACAACTGGAGTATTCTCAAAGTAATTGTAGGATTTATTTGAACATATCTTTAAGTAAAGTTTATTTTTAAAACTTTAAGAATATATCCAGTAGTAGTCATGAGGTTGCATTATATGGCAAGTACCATGCTCTTCTGATCTAGTCTAAATTTTCCAGTTGTCTGTATTAATAACCTCATTTGCAGATAAAATTTGAATCTCTTTCTGAGTGTTATTCTCAAATGATAGCCTCTGCCGCTGTATTTTAAAATAGTGACACTGCATCAATAATGAGACACTATTTAAGATAATGTTTTTAAACCTAAGGGCACTGGATGGCCAAATCATTGAGGATATGAATGTTAAGAAAGAGGTTTCCAGCCGGGCATGGTGGCGCACGTTTGTAATCCCAGTACTTGGGAGGCTGAGACCGGAGGATCCGGGTTCATGGCCAGCCTCAGCTACTTAGTGAGGCCCTCCACAACTTCGTTTCAAAATAAAGGATAAAAAATAGGGCCGGGGGTAGAATGCCCCTGGGTTCAATCTCCGGTACCTCAAAAAAAAAAAAAATAAAAACAAAAATAAAAAATAAAGAGGTTTCCAAATTATAAAATGCTATATTTAAGTATCCTATTAATGGAATCCAAAAATATAAAGAGTTTAAAATAATATGCTTAATCCTGAGAAAAGTCTTATTTAATATATTTATGTATCAATAATTTTATGTTGAGAATTAATCTCCTGAAGTTATAAGCATATATGTACTTAAAAACCATAACTATTTTTATACCTAAAAGTGATTACAATAACTCTTTAAATCTAAACTTTAGAACTATGGTTTTAGAACTTAGCTTTTAGAATTATATAAGGAATGAATTAGTATTAGAATTGAGAAAATCATTTTTTTTTCTTGATACTGAGTATTGAATCCAGGGGTGTTCTACCTCTGAGCTACATCCCCAGTCCTATTTTATTTTTCATTTTGAAATAGGATCTCACTAAGTTTCTGAGAACCTTGCTAAGTTGTTGAGGCTGGCTTTGAACCTGTAATCTTCCTGTCTTAGACTCCCAAGTACTGGAATTACAGGCATGTGCCACCATACCTGGTTGAAAATCATCCCTTGACCTATAATCATAAAACCAGAAGGAAAATAGAAGAAATGAATGTCAATTCCCTCAATGTTAGGTGAGAACACTCAAGTCTAAATGGCTGAATTGATTTCTTTAAACAAGCATGTTGTAGAGCTAGATCCATATCACAGGATCTCTGAAGTACAACCTGCTGTTCTTTCTATTCTATGACTTGCCACCTTCTTAAAATTTTATGTGTTCAGAAAATGGCATAGAATTTTAAAGGTTCTTACAAGAATTTGTTTGCATCTCAAAAACTATATATATACATATATATATAAACTATATATATATAAAACTCATTTATAGAAGTTTTTCTTTTCATGAATTGAGATGAAACTAGTATGGATTTAAATACAATATTTTAGAAATATTAAAAGTAAGTTATTTTAATGTCTCTATTTTTACCCAATTTTAGAACTTTCTCCATTATTTGCCCTTCACATATTTTTTTAACAAACTGATAGTGGATTTTAAAAAAATCAACTTTGATGTTTTGTACAATTTGGAATATCCTACTAATCTTTTACATAATTGATACAGTATTTCTAATAAAATTTTAAAGCATAGATAAAATATGAGAAGTAGTCATGAAAAAGGTAGCTTGTTATGGAGCTATGTAATTTTAGAAATAATAAAATTGTGTGCTTGCCTTATTTTATAAATTGGAGGCAGGGATTTTTAGTGTTCTGTTTAATGCAGGGATTGATAATCTAGTTATTTTTATTCAGCTGACTGCCTTTCAAAATGTAATTTTTGCTACAATGTCATTTATTACTTAAAGAATCCTGTTGAGTTTGAGTCCCATATTTTCTTGCTTGTAAGCAAAATAACTCAAGGAACCTCATCCATATAATAGAGTATAATTTTGACAACAGTGCTTCTCATTATATGTCTTTGTCTCTATTCAGCCAAAACTCTAAAAATATTACAAGAAAGTATCAGATGTATTTAGTTACAATTTATTTTTCAAGTTTGCAAGTATTGCTTTTGAACAAATAAAAAATTTTTATCAAATGGAGATAACTTCACTGACACCTAAGCTAGATATTGACTGTTTATAGGTAATTTACTTTTCTATAGCTTTGCAATTTTACAGAAAGAAGGATGTGACTCTGGTTTTCCTGACTTTTCAGTTGTTTCTTCTAAGAATTCCTTTTTTTCTTTTCTAAATCTTCTTGATCTTGAATGTTCTTCCCATGTTTCTTGGAAGTACTTGTGAATTTGGGGGATTGCATTATTTTAAGCTATTGCTAGGGGAAAGCTCTAAGCTTCTACCATTTCATCTTCTTTTAAGTCAGATATCTGCCTATATTAAAAAACAGGACACATTCCCTTTCTATTTTTTCTTCTTTTCTGGGAAGCAACTGTGTCTACTTCTTGATATCCAATCTTTCTTTGACAGGTGCAAATGACATTTTATAATCAAATTGAAAATACATGTTTAATGCTTGCTATTTGTGCTTTTCCAGGAAAAACCATTCCAATATTTGATTAATACATTATTTTTTAGTTATCACATTTTAATAGAAGTTTGGTTTTTCTTGAAAAATGAAATTTTATTATATTAACTTTTTCATCTTGTACTTCAAAATCTACTTTGCATATCCTTGTATACTTAAATTAATATAAAAGCTTGATAAAGAGATGACAACTAATGTACTCAACCTGTTAGGAGTAAGTAGTTGCATTGTTGATTTAAGCTTGTTGAATGAGATATCTCAGAATACTAATGAGGCAGACCAGCAGGTTTCAGGTGATTAAAGAAAATCTCTCATCTTGGAGGAACTTGAAGGAACATGATGCTATTTAAGTAGAATCTAATCAGAAAGAAGAAAAGCTTAGAAGTAAAAAGACGGAATGTTTCATGTCATTATTTGCAAAGCAACTGAACAAAAGGTTAGCAAGATAATTAAGTGCCTTGCTGCTAAGTGGAATTTTTCAAAGCAGGTTGATTAGAGGCCTTCCTTTAAAAAAGAAAAAAAAATTAAACTTCTAAGTCCAGAAAATCTAGTTGAAAAGGCTAACTCAGTTACAAAGATGGAGACCCGTGTGGAAGAACTGACTGTACTACATATTGTGGCAGATAACTATAATGATGAGCTTAATTAAAAGCTCAGCAAAATCCTGAACATCCCTGAGTTGTTTTAACACTTTTAAGAATATTGTAGTGTTTTTAAGTTTTTGAAAAATAGAAATCCATGCAGACTTAATATGCAGGGCCACTAAATGGATTATTCCCTTATCTTGGTTATTGCATTTTTCAATTGATGTGGATAAATAGGATTGGATTTTTCCCTTTGCCTGAAAAATACCAAAAGCAAATATTATCATTTTCATTATAAATGTTATTTGCAACTGTCAAGCAAAAACTGGATGTCATGTTTTGTATCGCATTTTTTATTTCAAGATACTTCTGGTGATTACATAAGGAGGCTGGCATGCCCCTGACTGCTTTGTAAACATGTGCTGGCAAAGCCCTGGCTTCTCTTAAGGGGGTGGTCAGGGTAAAGTTCTTATGGCTGTAGGAGAGCTGAAAAGGAAAACTAGGAAGTTATGACTTTAGAACCTACTTTTCTATGAAAGAAAGGGTTCTTGAAGCTAACAAGTTGTACCAAACACTCAGTAGACATATGTTCTATTGTCAGTATTCTTTTACTGTTTCAATATTTCTAATGACCTCAAACTTACTTAGTAATGCATACTTTGGGGAGAAACATCCAGTAACAGGTTGTTTTATTCATTATCAATGAATTTATTTACTCAGCCAGTCATTGCAAAGCTTTATCTTCAAAGAACACATTTTAAAAAGTAAATTGATCCTCTGGTCACCTAGCAATTCATTGTAAGTATAAAATGAATAACCACTAGTCTACCTGTGAGCAGCTTATAAAGACTGATGTTGTCAGTGTCATATTGGGAACCCCATTGGAAACCCAAAACAGTAACACAAACTAGACATTTTCAGCTGACACATATGATATAAGTACTTGAGTTAGAGCAAAAGTATTTTGAGTCTAATCCTTACTAATTCTTAAGACACTCTTGGTTTTTAACTTGTGTTTTGTTTAAGCTGGTGCTTCTCAACCGTGGTTATATATTAGAATTACCTGGGAAGTGTTAAAAAGAAATCCTCATGTTCTGCCCATATCCCAGAAAAATCAAATCAGAATAAGTGATTGTGGGACTTGGGCACACGTACTTTGTAAAGCTGTGTACATGATTCCAATGCGTAGCCAGGGTCGAAAACACTTGCATTTTCTTCATTTATCATGTTATTAATTTTTATTGACTTTACTGAAACAAATATATTGTAGAATGGTTTCTTCAATTTAGAACACTGAGATACATTTTCTACTTAAAAATATATTTGTATGTGGTTGGACTTAGGAGTGTTATATAAAAGGTCATGATTCCAGGCTTATTTTGGGTTATTTCAGGTTATTTTGACATTATTTAAGTATATATAATTTTGTCACCATGGTTTGATTTCTGAGGACAGTTGGTGGGCAGAATACATTTTAATATGAGTGTTAAACATCTTTGATGCCTTATCTCACATCTTCCCAGACTACTTTTCTTCATCCATTGCTGCTGCATCAGCTGAACAGAGATAGAGCCGGATAACCCCTCACCCGTGCTGTCCCTCAACTATCTCTTCTGCTCTGGAGCTTCTCAGATACTTCTCTTGGGAGTGAGCTGGACCAGTGCATTCACATACCTGACTCAGTCTTTGGTCAATATGGGAAGAGAGTGAGTGGTAAAATGCTACTCACTTCTGTCTCAGGCAGATTGTTCCAAAGTGTATTGTGTATTTTACATGTTTCCTGACAGTGGCCCCAACAAGATTAAACCCCAGTTGCTCACATTAGTCACCAGCTCAACTACACATCCTTAGAATGGCTTTCTCACTTCAAATTTCACACTTCTCACTCCCACTTCAGTTTTTTAGGAAATACTTCCCCAAATAAACTCCTGCACACAAGACCTCATCTCAAGCTCTGCTATTTTATTTCTTCCAAATTAAGACAGTATAAAAGAGGAAAGTCATGGCAAACTTATTTTAGTGTGTGCTGACTTTTCTGTTATGATTTTTAAGTCACACTATTAATTTATTATTCATATTAATGCTTACTATAAATTATTAGATTTAATTTATTAATTTTACCAAATTATGGTAGGGAACACTTTACTCTGAAATTCTGAATGCAGAAGGGATCCTTATCCCCATATTCATTGGATTTGGGCCACTCTTGCAACTTCTGCCCTCATCATCCTCTACTGGTTGGTCACCTTAAGTCCTCCTCCTGCTGTCCTCCTAGCTGCTTGCCCTACTTCGTGATCAGTGCCCACACCAAACATTTACTGTAGATTGTATAGAAAACATTTTACAAATTCAAATGATATGCTAACCCAGTGGCATCAGCATAATAATTAAATGAAATGAGAAAGATTTTGCAGAGAGAGAAATGATGCTGATGCAGTGTGATAGGATTTATGTAGTGGGAAAGCAAGTGCTTTATAGTTAGGGTCCCAGTGAAGGGTGATTGCATCTTCCACTGATCAGAGAATAAATACAGTTAATCATAAAAACTGCTATTTTTCCTTCTAGCATTGAAACTGATTTCCACTGTTTTCAGTTGAATACCAGATTTTTGAAAACATATCATCTTGAACATCATAATCATATTATTTGCCACGATATGCTTATACAATAGAAAGCAGGAGTCATAGCTCCAGAATCACATTCACTCCGGGCATAGATATTCAGTGAAATGGTATCAGAATCATCAGATCTTTTCTCTCTCTTTGGGATGCGTACTTGTAGTTTAATATGTAGAAGTTATGTGCATGAAGGATCCAACTACATTGTGTCTGGGCTTATGTCCAGGCTCAGGAAGTGAGGACCTGTGTGACTGCAACAGATTACTCTCATGTCTTATGCCACATCACCTTGGCCTCTCTCTGACTTGAGAAACAGCTGCAATGGACAGTTCTGCCCAAGCTGAGATTCACCTCAAGCTAATGGCATTCTACTTCAAGTATGAGTATGTTCTTTAGCCTCATGTCCATATCCTTCTATGTTTCTAGAATTCCTCACCCATATACCAGTAGGGGGCCAGAAACAAGGAAATGTCTATGCTCTAAGTATATCTATCAACCAATAGAGTTAGGTGCCCTGGAGAAACTCTCTAGCTTCTCATCATGTAGGTGGGCCATCCTAAGAGACATCTATACTCTTTTCAGGTCCCAATGGAATCAAGCTCTGGTAGCTGAAAGCAGCAGCCTCAGTAATAGACCTTTATATTGCACTTGCCTTTCCCTCTCTCATTATTCTCACCAACACAGTCATCTTCTTGAGATCACCTCCCAGCTCAACTATACATATCCAAGTCTTTGTCTCAAGCTCTGAATTCAGGGGAACACAAAACCAAGACAGTCATGTTATATCAATAATGTAATTTCTCCAAGTGAATACTTATCAATGAAATAGGAATGTTAATATCTACTTTGCAAGGTTGTTGAAAGGATCAGATATAATTTATATACTATTGATATGATTATAAATTAGTACAACCACTATGGATAGTAGTATAGAGGTACCTCAAAAGACTAGGAATGGAACCAGCATATGGTCTATCTATACCACTCCTCACTATCTTTCCAAAAGAATTAGTAAGAATACTATAGTGACACATGCATATCCATGTTTATAGCAGCACAATTCACAATAGCCAAATTATGGAACCAACCTAAGTGTCCATCAACAGATGAATGCATAAAAAAATCACACACACACACACACACACACACACACAAACACACACACACACACACACACTGGAGTCTTACTCAGAAGAACAAAATTATGTCACTTGGCAGTAAGATGAATGGAACTAGAGAATATTATGGTGAGATCAGCTAGTCTCAGAAAGTCAATGGTCATATGTTTTCTCTCATATGTGAAAGCTAGAGAGAAAATAGGAAACAAAAGTGACTTCAGATAAATAATGAAAGAAACTAGTAAAAGAGTGGAAGGGAATTGGGAGAGGGAGTTGGGGAGGGAAAAAGAAGGCTTGATGAAGGAAACAGTTCAAATAATGCTATCTACATATATGAATATCGCTACCAACACCATTAACGTGTATGGGCAGGAGGGAGCAGGGTGGGATCTGGAGGGAAACAGGCCAAGTGCTCCGTGCCTGTATGTTTGTATCACTTTGAACCTCACTATGATTTTTAATTATAATGCACCAATAAAAGTTTATTTTAAAAAGCATTTTTCCTATCCATGGTATATGACTTACTTTAAAAACTGATAGATAGTAAGAGACAAGTAAAATACAATCTCATTCTAACAGAATTGCTATAGAGAAGGCAAGAAAAAGGCAGAGTATACAGGACTGAAAGGTTGTACATCCATCAATAATTGCCACTTTTTTCCTTCTATTGTCCTAAGCCACAATCAGTCCTCCTCAGAACCAGCCTTCGTACTTGTGTTACCAGAGTAAGTGTCCTACTGTTCTATGCCTTCTTCTCCTCCCTAACCAATATTTCCAGGAATTAGGGACCTAAAAACATTGTTTTGTTATAAATTAGCTCTTCCATATACAAGGTATGCCAAGATAACTGAATCTTACTAGTTTCAGTGATGGTCACTTTAGAAGTACAAATATTAAAAATGAGCTGTTTTTCTTTATATGTTGGTGGTGTCATAGGATTGCTATTAGAAATACTTGAAGGGCAGAGAATAAGAGGGCTACATTTTCCTCCTCCTCCTCCTTTCACTAATCACATAATGGTATCTTCATTCTCATAACCAAATTGCTTGTCAAAGGTCTTAACTTAAAGTACTATTACATTAGTGCTTCAATGTATGAATTTTGGAGAGACAAAAAACATTGACTATGGAAGGGAGTGACAAAGACCTTCAGATCTTGCCCAGGCAGCACCTATGACTGCCGGCATTGCAGCTTTCACAGGCCACCAGCAGGGAAGCCAGCGACCTGTTGCAAATCCAGCAACTGCAGAGCATCAGCAACAAGGGAGAGCAGCGGCTTCCTCCACGCTCTACAGAGACCTGTACAACGATGGTGGCAGCAGGGGCAGTGCCATCTTGGTCAGGCTGCACCAGCGGCTAATGGCATTGCGGCTTCCATAGACCACCAACAAAGAAACCAGCAAACTGTTGTAAGTGCAGCAACTGCAGAGCATCAGCGATGAAAGCAAGCAGCAACTCACTCCACTCAACAGAGTTCTGAATGATGGTGGCGATGGCAGTGGCTTTTTATGGGGCATTAGGAGGGAGGGAGCGCAAACAGTCATGTAGTCCTCTGATTGGTGGTTTTAACCACAAGCCAGGACAGGTAGATTTATGGGGCTGGAGGCAGGGGGATGGTCAGGAGCATTTACCCGCCACTGCTGGAGTTCTTTTGTTCTCAACCTCCTCCAGTCAGGCCTTAAAGTCAGACCTCACAGTGCCCACACACAGACTGCCAACAAAGAAGCAAGTGACCTGTTGTAAATCCAGCAACTGTAGAGCATCGGCGGTGAAAGCAAGCTGTAGCTCACTCCACACTTGACAGTGACCCGAATGAAGGCGGCAGCAGTGGTGCAATCTTGGCTGGGACATGCCAGCAGCTGCCAGCTTTGTGGCTTCCACAGGCTGTCAGCAGTGAGGCCAGGGATCTGTTGTGGGTCTAGCATCTGCGGATCACCAACAGCGAAAGTGGGAGGTGGCTCACTCCATGCTCGACAGAAACCCGAGTGCCAAGAGGCCTGACCAGAACCTGCAGCAGCGGCTGAACCCACCCCATCCCCCAGAGATTAAGAGCAGCGCTCAGTGAAACCATAGTTAACGAGCCACCCCAGGGGAAACCACCCAGTGTGGCCACAGGGACTCGTGTGGCAAGCAACAGACTCGCATGGTCTGAGATTTTGTGGATCATCCCTCTGAAGGTGTGAGTAGGGTTCTGCTGTAAGACACAGCAGAAGCACAGATAAGCAGACAGCCCCTGGCTACATTCAGGTGGGACAGACCTACAACCCTCAGATCACTGTGTCCTTGCAGCGTTTCCAGGAATTGCCACAGGACACACAGTTGTGGTACCTGGGGAAAAATCAGACCAACCCAGCCTTCTCTGTGGAAAACATGGAGTTCCATGTTTGCACAGAGTCTGGTCAAAGCAACATCCGCCGCTTCCGTAGGCAAAGAGAGACACAAGCCCTGGGTCCCTTGCTGGCGACACCCGCCATATGTATAGACAGAAAGAGACATAGGGACAAACCCAGTGGAGAAAGTGAAGACATGCTTGCAGTGGGAGGGGCACCAACAGCACTGGGCGCCTGGAGGGCACAAACTGTCCAGCTCACACCTTTGAGTTTACTCCCTATTACAGAGTCGACAGGTCTCTGGAACTTAACACCTGGAACCTATCAACATCACCATTGCAGCAGGCAGAAGGAACCCTAGAGTAACTGCAACCCAGTACTGATGATCTACAGGCAGAAAAACAGTGGGGGGATACTGGACATAGATTTGAAAGTCAGTTTTAAAGGGTAATAAACATACAACAAAGAGCTGAGAATAACCATTCAGTAAAGGCTAATCACTTTTAAGGTTCACCAAGTAGCAAATATCCACCTCCAGAATAAGATACTATAAAGGGAGAGAGATTAGACATAGGAAACCTACAGAGTGATAGCTACCAAAAGAAACAAAGATATAAACTTAAGAAACATGAAATCATGAGGAGGAAGAATAGCAAAGAAACAATGAGTTCCCACAACTCCACAACATAGAACCCACGAACACAGAAGTGCAAAGATTGCCAGAAGGACAATTCAGAACTTTAATACTAGAAATGATACAGGATTTCTGAAAATAATTCAGAGGGAGCCTGAAAGAAATGAAGGATCAAATAAGATAGATAAGAAGATAAGGATGTCCACCATCACCACTCCTTTTCAATATAATACTAGAGAATCTAGCCAGAGCAATAAGGCAAGTGAAGGAAATCAAAGGAGTACAAATAGGAAAAGAAGAAATGAAACTAGCTCTCTTTGCAGATGACATGATATTATACTTAGACAACCCAACAAACTCAACCAAAAGGACTATTGAACTGAATAACAAATTCAGCAAAGTGTCTGGATACAAAATCAATCTTAAAAAATAAGAAGCTTTTCAATATATATTGAAAAAGAAATCCAGAAAGCATTTCCACTCACAATATCCCCCCAAAAAATAAATACTTAGGAATAAACCTAACCAAAGATGTAAAAGACCTCTACAAGGAAAATTATAAAACATTGAAAAAGAAATTGAAGATCTTAGAAGATGGAATAATCTCCCATGCTCTTGGATAGGCAGAATAAATATCATCAAAATGGCCATTCTTCCAAAAGTGATCTACAGATTCAATGCAATACCCATTAAATTACCAAGGTCATTCTTCAAAGACATAGAAAAATCAGTTGTTAAATTCATTTGGAACAACAAATAACCCAGAATAGCCAAAGTAGTTCTCAGCAACAAGAACCATGCAGGAGGCATCACAATACCTGCCTTCAAACTATACTACAGAGCCATAGTAATAAAAACAGCATGGTATTGGCACAAAAGCAGACACATAGACCAATGGAGCAGAATAGAAGACTCAGCAACAAATCCACACACTTATAGCCAATTTATTTTTTACAAGCAAAAACATACACTGGAAGAAAGATAGCCTCTTCAACAAATGGTGGTGTCAAAACTGGTTAACCACATGAAAAAAATTGAAATAAATCCCACTTTCTCACTCTGTACAAGAGTCAATTCAAGATGGGTCAAAACCTGGAAATTAGACCGGAGACCTTGCAGCTACTTGAAGAGGGCATCGGTCCAACTCTTCAATACATAGGTACAGGCAAAAACTTCCTCAATAAGACCCCAAAGGAACTAGAAATTAAAAAGAGGATCAATACATGGTATTGCATTAAACTGAAGAGCTTCTGCTCAGCAAAGGAAACTATCAAGAACCTCAATAGAGAGCTGACAGAATGAGAGAAGATTTTTGCCAGCTATTCCTCTGATAGAGGACTAATATCTAGAATATACAGAGATCTCAAGAGACTCACTGCTAAAAAAAAAAAAAAAAAAACAACCAAACAACCCAATAAAAAAAATGGACAAGTGAACTAAATAGATCTATGTCATTATATAAACTCTAGTTCCACATTATTTTTGTTATGACTTCATAATATTTAAAGAGGCTGATACCCCTCATTACTCTTCTCTTTCAGAAATTTCCTAGATTTTTACACAATGTATATATTTCCCATTAGATAAATTTACAAAATACTTCAAGTTCTAGAAAGTTTTCTTTTTTTGTTTTAGCGGATTATATGGTTTAAGAAATCCATATACTTTTGTAATGCTGAATATTATTCATTAAGATAGGTTTTCTTATTTGTGTCTTTTTATAGCTTTTTTCAGAATTTTATACATCGCCCTCACATTCTTACATTTATTTCTGAGTGTTTACTGGTTTCTTTTGCTATTATGATGAGAATGTTTGTTTTACTAAGTTTTTATCCTGACATATAGGCAAATTCTTAAATATTGGATGTTAATGTTTTCATATCTAGCTGTTTGTGTTCCCCTTTGGTTATAAAATCTTTTCAATTTTTTCTTTCCCTTTAAATTATCATATTGTCTCCTATTAATCATTTTTGTAGTAACTGAATTAATTATTTTCTTATGACATTGGTTAGGACAGAGTTCAGTTTTGTATAATATGTCACCAATAGTGGCACTCATATCTAAGTTGTGACATAAATAAAAATGCTTCTAATATTTTATCATTAAAAAGTTTACCTTTTTTAGTTTTAGGAACAAGTTTTTCAGGTTAAGAGTTTCTCTTTTATTCCAAGGTATTCGGTATTATCTTTCAAATTAGAATTATTTTCAATAAAAATTTACAAATATAGAATTAAAATTCATACTTTATAGGTATTTATATGTATAAACACATTCTTTTAAATGAGTTAATTAATGAATTTAATTAGTAAATTCCATAAATTTAATTCTCTGCAATTTTTGGACATTAACTCTACTTAGTTTTGATACTTTAATCTTTTGATATATTGCTGTAGTTTTACATACTGCTTTTGAAATTCGTATAATTGAGATATAATTTACATACAATAAATTATATTTTATTGTAAAATTTCTGTGTATAATACCATTTTATTGTATAATTCTGTGAATTTTGACAAATAAATGCAGTGATGTTCTTACCACCCCATTCAATCAGGTGAACCCAGGGGCATTCTACCTCCAAGCTACACCCCAAGTCCTATTTTTTATTTTTATTTTGAAACATGGTCTCCCTGGGTTGATGAGAATCTCACTACTTGCCGAGGCTGTCCTCAAACCTGTGATCCTCCTGTCTCAGCTTTGATCAGCTAAAATTTGTAATTTTAGCTTCTATCTAATTCTATACTGGGAATAGAACATACTTTGCTTTTTTTATGTTATTCATGTTTGGAACTGGTATCATGCTTATTTTAGCTTTATAGAAGGAATTAAGAAGGTTTCTATCTATTTGTATGTTCACGAACAATAAATTAACACAGTGATCATCTGTTTCTTAATGATTTTTAGATTCCACTTCTTGTTTCTTCCTAGGCATAGATCTTGACCAGCCTTTTATTTTCTGTTCATGGTTGGTTCATTCAGGTTTTTAAATATTCTTGAGTTAATTTTGCTTATCTATCTTTTCTCTGAAAATTATCCATTTTGTTAAAATTTTGAGAATCAGTGGCAAAAAAGTTTAATAGTTATTCATTAATGTATGTTTTTATTTACATTTGCCTTATAGTTATAACTCTTTGTTATTTATATTATCTTTTTTACCTTTATGGATCTTGAAAAAAATTTTAATTTTTTTGGTACTAGTTATTAAACTGAGGAGTATTCTACCTCTGAGTTACACCCCAGCCCAATTTTATTTTTATTTTGGAACACGGTCACACTACGTTGCTGAGGGTTTCACTAAGTTGCTGAGACTGACCTCAAACCTGCAATTCTCCTGTCTCAGCCTCCCAAGTACTGGGATTACAGGTGTATGCCACCATGCCTGGCATACATAAATTTTTAAATGATGGCTTTATAACTACCCTTTCTTCTACTGTACTATTTTCTAGATTTATATTTCTCCTTTCCTTCTCTGGTAATTTCTTCCACTTTCAATATATTTGCGAGATTGTTTTTCTAAAGTTTTAAATTGAATTTCTATTATCAAAATTTCTCATTTTTCTAATACACATATTTAAGGCTATATATTTTATCCATTACATTGTAAATACTGTGACACATGAATCTATAGCACTTTATAAAACTATTCTTGGACATCACCTCACAGCTTTTGATAGGTATGGTTCTATTGGACATTAATTTCTAAATAATTTGTAATGCTATATCTAGTTATTTTTTAAACTAGTAATCATTTAGACATTAAAAATTCTGAGCAATTAAATTATTTTAGAAAGGAAGACCAGGTGGGCATGGTGGCACACGCTTATAATCCCAGTACTTGCGAAGCTGAGACAGGAGGATCACAGGTTTGAGGACAGCCTCGGCAAGTAGTGAGATTCTCATCAACCCAGGGAGACCATGTTTCAAAATAAAAATAAAAAATAGGACTTGGGGTGTAGCTTGGAGGTAGAATGCCCCTGGGTTCAATCCCCAGTGCCACAAAAAAAAAAAGAAAGAAAGAAAAGAAGTCCATACTTCTTGTTAATTTTAATTTTGTTAAATTAAGGATAAAAAGCATCTAGTATGATTTTCTCTTTTTATAGTTGAAAGTATCAGTGAGAAAATCATTGTTTCCTAATACGTGATTTTTAAAATTGTGTTCTTTTGTTTAAAAAGAATGGATTCATTGATTCATGGGTTTTCCCTCCTTGTGCACACTGTTTTATGTCTATATAAAATTAGATCTGACTTGTAATAAGCAAATCTTTTTTTTTTTTTTGGCGGTACCGGGGATTGAACCCAGGGGCGTTCTACATCCGCACTACACCCCCCGGCCCTATTTTTTATACTTTATTTTGAAACTGGGTCTCACGAAGTTGCGGAGGGCCTCACTAGGTAGAGAGAGAGAAAGAGACAGGGAGAGAGAGAGAGAGCGAGCTGAAGCTGGCTTCGAACCCGGATCCTCCGGTCTCCGCCTCCCATAGTACTGGGATTATAAGCATGCGCCACCACACCTGGCTTAAGCAAATCTTCTAATCAATTATTTGTATATATTTGCATGACTGATTTCTGAAAGAATTATACTAAAATTTCCAATTATTCTTGTAGAGTGCTTAAATTCTCACTGTTTCTATCTGTTATTACTTTGTCAATTTTGAAGCAATGTTAGCTTAACATTTCAGTGAGTGAGCTGTTGATTACTTAGCTGTTTCAGTATAATATGTCAAAATGAAACATCTTTCTTGGTTCTATTTTATACTTTTCACATTGAATTCTATTATATACGATAGTAATGTTGCCATTTATGCTTGCTTTTTTCTTATCTCTTGTCTGTTACACTATTTTATCTTCTCAATCTTTCTCTACTGTTACGTATGTATTTTGCCCTACCCAGGCTGAGAATTGCTATTATAAAATTTAAGCCATTCACATTTATTATAATGTCTAAAGTGTTTGGGTTATCCATGTCATTATGTTTTTTATTTTCTCTATACTGTTTTTCTCTCTCTGATTACATTAGATTTGGCTAGCCAGACACCAGGTTAGGCTGAAAATCCAAGTAACATCTATTTTATATTCAGAGGGAAATGTTATAAAAATGGCCAGCTGGGAGGATCCAAGATGGCAGCCAAGGTAGATATTATGCTACGATCTCTCTGATTTGGATCTCAATTGCTGTGAAAACAACCTCTCCACAGGAGAAGAAAAGCAACGCAAACTTGAAGTACACAATGAAAAGTTTGAAACACAACAGAATCACAGCCAGAAGACAAAACAGAGGAAAGTAAAAAGCTCCAAGTGCTTTACTTAAGGGACAGCAGCGGCGCCATCTTGGCTGGACTGCACCGGCCGCTACCGGCCTTGCGGCTTCCACACGCCACCAGCAGAGAAGCCAGAGACCTGTTGTGAGTTCAACTGCAGATCAGCGGAGACTGATCTGCAGCGGCTCGCTGTAGGCAAGCAGCGGCTCGCTGTAAGCAAGCAGCGGCTCGCTCCACACTCAAGACACCAAACAGCGCAGGCAACAGCGGCTGCAGCGGTGCCATCTTGGCAGAACCTTACCAGCGGCTACCAGCATTGTGGCTTCTACACAAGACCAACAGAGACACCAGTGACCTGTTGTGAATCCAGCAGCTGCAGAATAGCAGCAGTGAGGAGAGTGGCTTCTTGCTCCACACGCGACACAGACCCAAACTGCTGCAATGGCAGAAAAATCAGAGGCGCCATCTTGGTCAGACGGCGCCAACAGCTACTGGCATTGCAGCTTCTGCAGGCCACCAACAAAGAAGCCAGGGAGCTCTTCTAAAACCAACACTGCAGAGCATCAGTGACAAAAGCGAGCAGCAGTTCGATCCATGCTTGGCAGAGTCCCCAGGGCCCGGAGGCCTGACCAGAGCCAGCATCAGCGGTTGACCCACCCCCCGCCAGAGATTAAGAGCAGCGCTCAACGACACCGTAAGTCAACAAGCCTCCCCAGGGAAAGACCACCCAGCGTGGCCACAAGGACTCGCAGGGTCTGAGACAGTGCGGATGGCACCGGTGGAGGTGGGAATGGGGTCTGCTGTGGGATGCAGTAGACACATGCATAAGCAGACAGGCCCTGGTGACATTTGGGTGGGACAGACTTGCAGCCCGCGGGTTGCAGCACCCTTATAGAGTCCCCGGGGATCACCACAGGACATACAGCTGTGGTACCTGGGGAAAATTGGACTAAACCAGCCCTCTCTGTGGAAAACATGGAGTTCTGTGTTTGCACAGAATTGGAGCAAAGCGACACCTGCAGCTTCTGTAGGCAAAGAGAGACACAAGCCTGGGGTCCCCTGCTGGTGACACCTGCCATAAGTGTAGACAGAGATAGACATAGGGGGAGCCCAAGTGGAGACTGTGGAAACCCACGCTTGCTGTGATAGGGGCAATAGCGGCACTGGTGGTCGCCTGCACAGGTAGTGGGAGGCACCAGGCAAGGGTCCCAATCACTGAAGAGACCAAGAATTGGGCCTGCAAATGGACATTATACCGAGCAAGTGAGAGTAACCATTCAGTAAAGGCTATTCACCTTTAAAGCTCACCTAGTAGCAACTATCTACCTCCAGGATAAGAAACTATAAAGGGAGACGGATTAGACATAGGATACCTTCAGAGTGAGAGAGAGAGAATTACCAAAAGTAACAAAGGTATAAACATAAGAAACCTGAAATCATGAAAAGGAAGAATAGCAAAGAAACAATGAGCCCCTACAAACCCACAACAACAGAACCCACCAACTCAGAAGTGCAAAGATTGCCAGAAGGACAATTCAGTACTTTAACAGTAGAGATGACACAGGATTTCTGAAAAGAATTCAGAGAGAGCCTGAAAGCATTGAAGGTTCAAATAAGCAAAGAATCTGACACCCTGAACAGGAATCAAAAAGAAGCTTGGAAGGAAGTGAAGGATGCAATGATTGATATGAAGGCATCAATACAGAGCATCAACAATAGACTAGACCACATGGAAAACAGAATCTCATTCTTAGAAGATGACCTCTCCAAAAATGAACACATAGTATATAAATTAGTAAAAACAATTCAGAATCATGAATTGGACATTGAAGAGATCTCAGCCAGTCTTAAAAGAGCAAACATAAGAATAATAGGCATAGAAGAGGGATTAGAAGCTGAAACTAAAGGAATCAATAATCTATTCAGAGAAGTAATATTAGAAAATTTTCCAAACATAGAAAGAGAGGTCGATACACAGATACAGGAAACATATAAAACCCCCAATAGACAGGATCAGAAAAAGAGTTTCACCATGCCACATAATAATCAAACTGACTACTGTAGAGGCCAAGGAGAGAATCTTAAAGGCAGTGAGAGTAAAAGAGCAAGTAACATTCAGAGGCAAACCAATAAGAAACATTCCCGACCTTCCAAACCACATCATGAAAGACAGGAGGGCCTGGAGCGACATATTCCAAACTCTGAAAGAAAACAATTTCCAGCCAAGATTTGTGTACCCAGCAAAGATATCTATCAAATTTGATGGAAAAATAAAAATCTTCCATGACAAACAGAAGCTGAAAGACTTTGTCTTCCAAACCAGCACTAGAGAAAATGCTCAAAGAGATTAATTACAAAGAAGAAATAATAAGGAAATGCCAGAACCAGAGAAACAGTGATTTCCATCAAACAAACAACTAGGCAAAGAACAAACACTACCTCAAACAGAAATTAAATTTCAAAATGTTAGGAATGAAAACCCATCTCTCAATAATCATGCTGTATATAAATGGCCTCAACTCCCCGATCAAAAGACATAAGGTGGCAAAATAGATTAAAAATCACAATCCATCTATATGCTGCCTGCAAGAAACACACCTTATAAGTAAAGATATGCACAAACTAAAGGTGAAGGGATGGAGCAAGGTAACCCACACTAATGGAACTCGAAAACAAGTAGGAGTAGCAATTATGATATCAGACAAATAAGACTTCAAACCTAAGCTTATCAGAAGAGACAAAGAAGGTCTTACTGGTAAAAGGAACAATCCAGCAAGAGGATATAACAATAGTCAACATTTATGCCCCAAACATAGGTGCAACCACTTTCATAAAAGAAACTCTTTACGACATTAAATCACACATAGATGCCAATACAATAATATTGGGAGACTTCAACACACCTCTCACACCAACTAGATTGATCTTCAAGACAAAAGATCAGTAAAGATGCCTCAGACCTAAGGAACACCATCAACCAAATGGACCTAGTAGACACTTACAGAATATTCCACCCAACTACACCTGAATTCACATTTTTTTCAGCTGCTCATGGAACTTTCTCTAAAATAGACCATATCCTAGGCCACAAAGTGAGTACTAGCAAGTTCAAAAAATGTGACATAATCCCCTACGTCTTTTCAGACCATAATGGAATGAAATTAGAAATCAACTATAAGAAGACCCAGAGAAACCTTTGACAAAATCCAACACCCATTCATGATAAGAACACTACAGAGAATAGGAATAGAAGGAACATACCTCAATATCATAAAGGCAATATACAATAGGCCCACAGCCAACATCATACTGAATGGGGAAAAACTTCGAGAGTTCCCTTTAAAAACAGGAATGAGACAAGGATGTCTGCTGTCACCACTCCTTTTCAATATAGTACTTGAGACTCTAGCCAGAGCAATAAGGCAAGAGAAGGAAATAAAAGGAGTACAAATAGGAAAAGAGGAACTGAAGCTATCTCTATTTGCAGATGGCATGATATTATACTTAGAAGATCCAACAAACTCAACGAAAAGGCTCATAGAACTGATCAACAAATTCAGCAAAGTGTCTGGATACAAAATCAATCTTAAAAATCAGAAACTTTTCTGTATGCCAAACATAAATCCACTGAAAAAGGAATCTAGAAGAGACATTTCCATTCACGAAATCCCCCAAAACAATAAAATACTTGGGAATAAACCTAAGGAGCTAAAAGACCTCTACAAGGAAAACTATAAAACATTGAAAAAAGAAATTGAAGAAGATCTTAGAAGATGGAAAAATCTCCCATGCTCTTGGGTAGGTAGAATAAATATCATCAAAATGACCATTCTTCCAAAAGTGCTCTACAGATTCAATGTAATACCCATTCAATTACCAAAATCATTCTTCACTGACATAGAAAAATCAGTCCTTAAATTCATTTGGAACAACAAAAAACCCAGAATAGCCAAAGTAGTTCTCAGCAACAAGAACCACGCAGGAGGCATCACAATACCTGACGTCAAACTGTATTACAAAGCCATAGTAATAAAAACAGCATGGTATTGGCACAAAAGCAGACACATAGACCAATGGAGCAGAATAGAAGACTCCAAAACAAAGCCACACACCTACAGCCAATTGATTTTTGACAAGGGGGCTAAAAACACCCACTTAAACAAAGATAGCCTTTTTAACAAATGGTGCTGGCAAAACTGGCTAACCATATGCAGAAAAATAGAAATAAACCCCATGTTCTCACCTTATACAAGAGTCAATTCAAGATGGATCAAAGACCTAGAAATCAGACCAGAGGCCCTGAGCTACTCGAAGAGGGCATAGGCCCAACACTTCAACACATTGGCACAGGTAAAGACTTCCTCAACAGGACCCCAAAGGCTCAGGAAACTAAAATGAGGATCAATTCATGGGATTGCATTAAACTGACAAGCTTTTGTGTAGCAAAGGAAACAATCAAGAACCTGAACAGAGAGCCGACAAAATGGGAGAAGATTTTTGTCAGCTACTCCTCTGATAGAAGACTCATATCTAGAATATAAAGAGAACTTTAAAAAAATCACCACTGAAAAAACAAATAATCCATTCAAAAAATGGGCTAGTGAACTCAATAGACACTTCACAGAAGAAGAAATACAAATGGCTCATAAATGTATGAAAAAATGTTCAACATCATTAGCAATCAGAGAGATGCAAATCAAAACTACCCTGAAATTTCACCTAACCCCAATTAGAATGGCAAGCATTAAAAATACCAACAATAACAAGTGCTGGTGAGGATGTGGAGAAGCATGAACTCTAATACACTGTTGGTTGGGTTGCAAATTAGTGCAACCACTTTGGAAAACAGTGCGGAGGATCCTCAGAAGAATCGGAATGAACCTACCATATGACCCAGCAATACCACTTCTAGGCATCCACCCAAAATAACTGAAACCAAACTACCAGACTAATGCATGTGTATCTATGTTTATAGCTGCACAATTCACAATTGCCAAACTTTGGAACCAGCCAAGGTGTCCATTGACAGATGAATGGATCACAAAACTATGGGATATGTACATAATGGAATTTTATGCTGCCATAAAGAAGAACAAAATTACATCATTTTCAGGGAAATGGAGGGCACTGGAGAACATTATGCTAAGTGAGATTAGTCAATCACAAAGAGTGAAAAGTCAGATGTTCTCCCTAGTATGTGGAAGCTAGGGAGAATGGGACTTAGAAGGAACTCCAGTCAAAGAAGGATAAAACTTTAGTTGAGCAAAGAAGGCAACCTAACTGAGGGAGACGGGAGGAGGGGAAGAAGGAAATACATTAATGCCCATGATGTGTATAAACAAACTCATCAGAGTCAATCACTATGCTGAGCATGGAAAGGAGGGGAGGGGGAGGGAATGGGGTGAGATTTGAGGGAGGGCTGAATGAGCAATGTGTGCATGCATGCTTCTGATACCCTGACACTTACCAAATGTTTAACTACAATGCACCAATAAATGTAATAAATACATAAAATAAATAAATAAAAATAAAAATAAAAATGACCAGCTGGAAAGTAATTCATCTGCAGTGCAGTTCACTAAATGCTTTATACTGCTGTATGGCATGAATTCTGTAGCACTTTATAAAAATATGCTATCCTGATATACAAAGGTGACTTTCCTGACCCTTCCATCTGAGGCATGTGCTTTGAGCTGTTTTTGATGTGTTGCTGAAGGTTTATGTTGAGCCATGGCATATATTGTATGGCAGCTTCTTGTGTTTGAGATTTAAAATTGTGGAAACTAGACAATTTTTCTTTCTGCAGCCCTACCTAGAATTGTTTTTAGTATCTAATAGTCTCAATCTCTTGATTATTTTTAAGAAGTTTTGACTACATTTAGCTAATAATAAATTTGTTATCCAAGCTGGGATGATTTTGATCATGCAAGGTAGGGCCAATAATAATTTGTAGTTGGTAAACAGGTATGAACTGGGACCATCTGGTGCAAAATGAGATGTAGAGTCACCCAAACCTAATAATGAAAGGGATTGTGTGTATAATATGAATGAAAAAAAATTACCACCACCTCTTTACCCATAAAAATTTTTACTAGATGTAGGATATTTGGGCTGGGTTTGAGGTTCGTAGGGTAGTACTAATTTGAATGAGAGAAAAGATTGTGATGCTGTGACATGGCTTAGATATGACACATTCAACCTCCTACCCTATCCCATACACTTGACTGGCTGTCAAGGTGTATCTGTAAACAGGTCCTTCCTGAAAAGACATATGAATCCAAATCCATCCTTTTTTTTTTTAATATTGTGCTAGTGATCTGATTTCACTGTATCAGTTTTCCTTCTTTTCCTTTTATATATGTGTTGTGGTCATGTTACTATTTCTCTCTTATCTATATATTTTAAGTTTATTTTAGCCAGAATGATCCTGCTTCCTCAGTTGTGCATTGACTGAGCCTTATTTTATTTTTAATAGCTGATGCTGTTGAACTTCTTTCATTATGTGTGACAAATGTCATGCATTTAATCCATTTTCTCCCTCATTGCCTTCTTTCCCAAAAGAACACAAGGTTGTTAACAGAATTCTTCAGTCTGGGAATGTAAGAGCCTTCATTCCAATCATCATATGTCAGCTCTCTTTGTTTTCTCCCTTTCACTGTAGTTTCCTTTTTATAAATTACATGGTATAGCTAGGTTGGCTCCCTGTATGTTTCATAGTGCCAGAAACTTAAGATGTGTTCAGAGATGCCTATTTTAAAAGCCATTTCATCTGAAACTGTGTTTAAATCTGGCCATCTATAGTTTCAGAGCAATATTTAAAACACCAAAAGCCAATGATGAACTGGACATCACTACCACTTGCCTGAAAAGAAAACATTAACAACATAGTGTGATGTCTAGAAGAAAGTATATAGCCTCATAAAGTTTGAGGAGGCCTTTTTTTATGTACTTTAAGCTTCAGTGAAATGCCTTCATATGACAGATTCAAGGGACAGAAGTAATATTACTGTCCCAGGCTAGCTAGTGCTACAACATATTTTTGCAGTAATAGTCAAAACAAATCTTTATTGAAAGCCAGCCATATACCAAGAAGTATGTTGGGAGTTCTAGAAAAAATATAAAAATATGAAATAATTTTAGATCAAGTAATTACCTATGAAAAGTGTACATTTAAGTGCCAAAATATTTCCAACAAGGGAGAGCTCAGTACTTGATCAGGAATTTAGACTGAGTGAGAAGGTGGCAATCATTGGCCAGACAGGAGAAAGGAAGACATGCTAGACGAAGAAATCTGCATGGGGAAGGGCATGGCAAAGAGCAATGCAAATGGGCATGACTAGACATGCATTTTTGTTTGCTGAAGATCACAATAAATTTGAATATATAGGTCTCTACTGGCTTTGGAGTATCTGAAGCACTAGGTTCCCCACTCTGGCCCCTCCCCAGATGTACATAATATAGTAAATAAAGAGGCAGCCATGATGGATTTTTAAATTAGAAGGTGACATGAAGCCCTCTGCATTTTAGAAAGTTAAATATGACTATGCATGGCTAGTTTAGATGGAAAGAAGCAGCTGAAAAAGTCAATGATAGTAGTTATGTTTTAGGAACTTTGAAACATTTTTTATTTGACCTGCTAAAAGAAAGGAAAATTATAATACAGAGGAAATGTATATCCCTAAGTATCTCTGGGTATTTTAGTTCCACACCATTGAGAAGATTGGTTTTATAGGCTTGCATAGGTATTATTTGCTGACAGTAGCTATGGAAGATTCATCTCAATGTTACTAGGTTATATTTTCTCTAGTATAAGCAATATAAAAGAAAATGTTCCTTTTTATTTGTATTTTCTATCTTTAATTATAATATTTTTTCATATAAAGGTAAGAGAAAATTCAGTGATGGCATGTCATTCCTCAATTTCTGGCCTTGAGTAATCCTAAAAATTTACTGAGATAGTTTAAGTTTCAGGTAAATGGAGATGGTTATTGTAATTAGTATTACTCAGTATGTTAATTTTGAAAAAATCTTAGCTCCATATTTTATTTTAGAGACCTACATTATAGTGGGTAAATCAAATAAAATGTAAGTACATTTTTATGTTATAAAAGTACATTTTTCTACCATTCCAACTGCTAAATATAGCAATGATATCATTTAAAAAGGAAATGTTAAAACTGCTTTAAATTTTTTTATGAAATATATTTTATTAGAATCTGTCTACTCATTAGTTATATTACTCAATTAGAGGAAATATTTGCTGTCTACTCTAAAGGCAGATTTTTTAAAAGTATAGATTATGTATAGTAATGAAATGTATGTGTGCAAGTAACATTCTGATTTGTACTTTAATTGCTGTTTATATGCAGTGTGAATTAAGAATAAAACAAGGTGAGATGAGGGATGGAAGAGGAATAAGGAATATAATTAACAAGCTCAGTAGTTTTGGACTATAGCTGCTTTAATTAACAGCTTTGTGGTGGCAAAACAAATGTGCTTTGGGAAATCTAAGAATAACTAAGATTGTGGTATCCTTTTTGGGAAAAGTATTTAATTTTTTGAAAGAAGAAAAACAAAGTAGATAAAATATTTTTGTTAGAAAGCATTTTATCATCAATATCAATAGTTTTATATATTATTAATACATTCATTTATCAATTCAAATAGATGTCGAGCATACTGCTTCTATTAGTATTTTTCTTTCTGTTCTTCCAGAATTGTATGTATATAGAGTTTATAAAAGAAAGTGATCATATTGAAATCATGTTGTTTTGTAAATTGCTTGTTTTTAGATAACTAGACATCATGAATACAGAATTGTTGACTTCCAAGAATGGGCTCTGATTGTCATGTGATCTTTTTTAATTTAATATTCACTCTCCCTTTATCTAAAACTTGATTCTTATTTCTTAGCTCCAGGCATGACTAGAAAGTGGGGCTAGAAACAGGCTGTCAGAGATGAGGAAAGAATCTCAATTCCTGAGAATCGCTTTGGCTATTCTCTGTCTTTTGTTTCTCCATATGAAATTAATGACTGATTTTTCTAGATCTGTGAAAAATGATGTTGGTATTTTAATAGGGATTGCATTGATTCTATAGATCATTTTTGGCAGAATGGCCATTTTGATAATATTTATTCTGCCTATCCAAGAGCAGGGGAGATCTTTCCATCTTCTTTTTTTTTTTTTGTGAATTGTATATATGTGGTCCTTATTAACACTAGGCCTAAACACAGGGCCTGTAGGCCAATGGGGATGCAGAAAAATCAGGAGGGAATTGTAATATATTAAGATATGTGCTATAAAAGACCATGTGGGAAACTGACCTAACCCAAAGTTAAGTTCAGGGAGAGATTTTTGGATACTATGATGCCTAAGTGATCTATGAATTGATGAGTATCAATTATCATTAATTCCTTCTTTGGTCACACCATCAGTCCAGATATCTCTTATTTTGAAAATAGATGTCATTATCTAACCCATGCAGCCTTCCTTCCCATTTATTAATTTTTATTTTATTTTGAAATGATTAACTCCATAATTGAACTGGGCATGGTGGCGCACGCTTGTAATCCCAGTACTTTGGGAGGCGGAGACCGGAGGATCCGGGTTCGCGGCCAGCCTCAGCTCGCTCTCTCTCTCTCTCTCTCTCTCTCTACTTAGTGAGGCCTTCCGCAACTTCATGAGACCCGGTTTCAAAAGAAAGTATAAAAAATAGGGCCGGGGGTGTATTGCGGAGGTAGAATGCCCCTGGGTTCAATCCCTGTTACCGCAAAAAAAAAAAAAATTCCATTGTGTACATATCCCATAGTTTTATGATCCATTCATCTGTTGATGGACACCTTGGCTGGTTCCAAAGTTTGGCAATTGTGAATTGTGCAGCTATAAACATAGATACGCATGCATTAGTCTGGTAGTTTGGTTTCATATCTTTTGGGTAGATGGCTAGAAGTGGTATTGCTGGATCATATGGTAGGTTCATTCCC
This sequence comes from Glis glis, assembly GCA_004027185.1. Lineage (NCBI taxonomy): Eukaryota > Metazoa > Chordata > Mammalia > Rodentia > Gliridae > Glis > Glis glis. The sequence goes on along the minus strand of PVJS01008933.1, from coordinate 908 downwards.
ATTCTTCTGAGGATCCTCCACACTGTTTTCCAAAGTGGTTGCACTAATTTGCAATTCCACCAACAGTGTATTAGAGTTCCTGCTTCTCCACATCCTCACCAGCATTTGTTGTTGTTTGTGTTTTTAATGCTTGCCATTCTAATTGGGGTTAGGTGAAATTTCAGGGTAGTTTTGATTTGCATCTCTCTGATTGCTAATGATGTTGAACATGTTTTCATACATTTATGAGCCATTTGTATTTCTTCTTCTGTGAAGTGTCTATTTAGTTCACTTGCCCATTTTTTGATTGGGTTATTTGTTTTTTTAGTGGTGATTTTTTCAAGTTCTCTGTATATTCTAGATATTAGTCCTCTATCAGAGGAGTAGCTGGCGAAAATCTTCTCCCATTCTGTCCGCTCTCTGTTGAGGTTCTTGATTGTTTCCTTTGCTGCACAAAAACTCTTTCCATCTTCTAAGATCTTCTTTGATTTCTTTCTTCAGTATTTTATAGTTTTCATTATACAGGTCTTTTACCTCTTTGGTTAAGTTTATTCCTAGATATTTGATTGGTTTTGAAATTGTTGTGAATGGAATTGTTTTCTGGATTTCTTTCTTAGTGGATTCATGGTTGGTGTATATGAAAGCTACTGATTTTTTAAGGTTGATCTTGTATCCAGCTACTTTGCTGAATTTGTTGATCAGCTCTAGTAGATTTTTGGTTGAGTTCTCAATACCACTACTGGGTATCATATCAAAGGGATTGAAACCAGAAAACTACAGTAATATATGCATACCCATGTTCATAGCAGCACAATTCACAGTGGCCAAATTATGGAACCAACCTAGGTGTCCATCAACAGATGAGTGGATTACAAAATTGTGGGAAATACACACAATGGAATTCTACTCAGCAATAAAGAAGAACAAAA